>JAKWJA010002496.1:1915093-2029676 GCA_027704765.1 Solanum habrochaites
AGATCCTAATTTGCATGTGTTACGCCAATTTGGAAGTGCAATCGTTACGTATTTTCATCATCTATTATCGCATCTTGAGATCCTAATTTGCATGTGTTACACCAATATGAAAGTGCAATCTTACGTATTTTCATCATGTGTTGCCGCATTTTTAGATTCTAATTTGCATGTGTTACGCCAATCTAAAAGTGCAACCATTACGTAAACAAGGTGTGTTATTATAAGGATCCTCACGGTTCATATCGCATTATTTAAACTCATCTTATCTCACTATGACATGAATAGATATGTATTATATATCACTTATACCCACATACTACCCCCCCCATACCTAAATCACTACCCACCCACCCCAGACCCTACACTACATATATACAATAAGACCTATCCCTAAATACCCCTACCTATACACCATATTACCACCATACCCCAACCCATACCTACACCCCACGCATAACAATACTAAGATAATACACCCTATCTACCCACCCCCCTACTACTACACCTAATACAGCCCAGAGAATATACCAACCACAAACGTAACCAGTACAAATTAAGACAAAAAGAGAAAAAAAGAATATCCTTTTAGCATTATTAAGACTTTTAAGAGTAAAGAACAATACTATTACTGCACTATTAAACCGCATTTATCATATTTACATTAAACTAATTTTTTATTTACTGAATAAATGTTATGTATTCTATGACATATATTCCTACTTTTTAATCACGATTAATGAATATTTTGTTACCATAATATATCATTTGATCAATTTACACATCTGATTGATCAACACATCTTTTTGATAGGTTTGTAAAAGTATGTCAACAGAAGTAAAGACTTACCAAAAACATAAATTAGGCCTTGAGGAAATTTTGATACACGAATTATGAATGTGTGATCATTTTAACTAAAAATTTAAATAATTAAGCTGGTTAAATTATACAAAATTTAACTCTTTTTTTATCTAAGTCCTGTTATTTACCAAATTGTAATTCCAACCAGCGGATTTTGGACACTCTCCTCCACAATTTTTAGGGGTTGATTTGGGGACAAGTGTGTGGTAGATCATGAAATTGACTTAGCTCATTTATTAATTATGTTTGGTTGAGGTGGGGGAGGGATTTTTTTGTTTGTTTGAATTTTTGAAGATGGATTTGAATTGAGACCCCTACCATTTCATGCCTATCTTATTTCAACTTTAAATTTATTGTTTGTAACCTTATTAAAAGTTTTTATATTATATATAAATTACATGACTAAATCTTATGGTGTAGTGGTTTTTGAAGCGGATAGAGAATTATGATTTTGCGTTCAATCTTAAATTCTCATAATAGTAGACAAAAAGAAAATGCTATATGATCTCTTCAGATTTATTTAAACCTCGATAAGTAAAATTACTCAATATTTATGTTGATTAGAAATTAACAAAACTAATAGACTTAATCGAGATGAACTCAAATAGTCCTAATCCACTATCACTAAAATATAAATCTATGTTGGTTGAGATGGTAGAGGAATAATTTTTTTTTTTTTGGATTTTAAAGATGGATTATGAATTGAGGCCCCTACCATTTCATACCTATCTCATTTCATCTTCAAAATTTATTGTTTTAACCTATTTAAAAGTTCTTATATCATATACAAACTATATGATTAAAATGTTATGATACAAAGTTGGTGTAGTAGTCAATAAAGTGGATGAATAATTATTAAGTTTTGCGTTTACTCTAAATTCTAACATAGTAAGAAAAATGTTAGGTGATTTCTTCAGATCCGTCCAAGACTTGATGAGCAGAGTTGTCTAATACCTATATTGATTGAATATAGTAAGCTCAATAAACTAAGTCGAGGATTACCAATATATATATATGTTACTAATGGGATGAGACGGATAATTCATAGACCTTGAGTTTGAATTACATGTGTAAAAAAATAAGAGAGCTTTTCTCATTTTAAGAGTCGTATGCAACATGGATACAGATTAGTCAGAGTCTCAATATAAAAAATAGAATATCGCGTGAAAAAAAATAATAAATTGAAATTATTTTTTGTTTTGGCACCATTAAAAAAGTTTGTGGATCTTACTAGTAGATTTATTTGCTAGGTCATTATATATAGTGCCAATACACACTCTTTAATTCTATTATAGCTTTAATCAATCACCTTTTGTCATTCTTGATGGTCCCCATGTCAATGACCAAGAAAATTAAATATATTCCCTTGATTATGAGAAATTTTGATATTTTACTAAAAATGTTTAATCATAAATTAATTTAAGATATGTAACTCTTTTTATAGCCATAAAATCATTTTTGATTGATTTAATGAACTTTTTTGGCATTTAATTCCTAATATGAAATTTCTATATGCATCTATAGGAAAATTGACTTTGGGGTGAATCTATTTAGCTATTATTTTCGAGTTTGAGCTTTGTTCAATCAGCTTCATAACTTTGCTTAGCTTTTAATATTGTGAAAATATTATCTTTCACTATATCGTCTTCGCTCATGAACTGATCACTTAGATTACCTTCTATCAATTAAATATTGCTACCACATAAAAATATACGTATGATGTCCGCTCTAACATTTTACGATAAAAAAAAATTGTTTTAGTAGATCCTCAAATATCAATTCGTGTTGATTACGTGTTTCCAGTGGAAATAGCAAAGGCTAATTTTTAACTAATCTTGATAATATTTCTAATAATGTCAACTTGTTTTTTTTTTTTTTAAAATAAATTATAAACTAGTAAATATTCCTTTGTTATTTATTGAAGTTCACAACATAATTAGTCTCTTGCTGGCCTAAAAAATGATGTGAAAATAGACAATACATAAAACTGGACCAGCAATTAAAGCCTGGATTTGTGGGGAGTTCTTCTGACTTATTTTTCTATCTTTGGGGGAGGGTAAGGGGTGTGGGGACTTCGCGTCCAACTATTTGTATATTGATCGAAAAGAAATGTAGCTGTAAATTCTATGAGTGATTCTTTTTTTTTTTTATCTATCTAAAAACAACTTGATTCGTTCGTAAGACTAAACTAAGTTAGAACATATTTTCATTTCATTGAGAATTGACTCGTCAGATTAATCACTTAAGAAAAAAATTTCTATATTCTATTTCATTGACGATTAAAATAAACCTACACAGATTTACGGCACTCTGGATTAAAGAAATTTAAAAATAAATTAAAATGGAATATGTGGGGTGGAGGTTTGTGGGGTGGGGTGGATGTGGAGGGGACTTGTATTGGTACATGATATTTGACTAAATTCAAATGCATGTAGCGTGTCACAAAATTTGATATTCGAGATAAAACATATTGTAATAAAGATATTTTATATTTCATCTTTGTATTCTAAATTTTTGATTAAAACTAAATAAAAACATATTAATTCATGCAAATTCAAATTTATCGCACTAAATATATACATATTTGAAATCACATTATATGGTAGATGCATGTTTTTCTTTTCTTGGCACACTATGAAAATTTATTCTATCGATCGACTCCCTTTGACTTTTTTACTTTTTAGTGTTTTTACTTCTATTCAAAAAGAATAACCGATCGTTTTAAATTTTAGAATCAAAGTTCAGTATGATTATATACTGGTATCTAATTTGCATTCTTCAATTATCAGTAGGGAAAATATGACAAAGTACATATAGTAGCATTAATTTGATTCATTAATTATTTAACTCCCCATCTTTTTTTCCCTGACATTTTATTAAATTATTTCTATTAGTACCTCTATTTCATGGGTTCATTTGTAAATCAAATTAATGTTATGTATATATATATATTTACATTTGGATCGTTGTTACCCATTATATTGTATAGTATCGTTATTATATCTACAATTTTTGTTTTAAATTGTTACTATTGTTTCTCACATGTTTCTACTTATTGTTAAATTTCGTTGTACGTAACCATGAAAACCCCTATAACAACTGATTTGGTGTTCCCTTGTTTACTACTTTATTTCTTTTTTTTTTTACTTATATCTTTACATAATATTTCAAAATCTTTTTTACCCTTTACCTTTATTCTTTAATTATATTCAAACCTCCTGCCCTGAGAATATTACAGATATTTAGTAAATTTATAAATTACAATACATAAGATACCATCAAACCACATAATTAAATGTTTTAGTAAACAACAACAATAATACAGTCTATCCAAATATTGTATCTATCATAACAATTCAGTAACAAGCCAATACAATACATTTATAAAGATAATGGATAACAATGAACCAAACAAAATGTTAATGATTCGTTTTATCATATTGTAAAATATTCATTTAAGATTATTGTAGTTTCTTTTTTAATCATGATAGAACGATCTTTTATAAGTGGTAGGGTAGGTTGTTGATATTGTAAAACTTATCACTATCTCATATATGCATTGAGGTTTTAACATGATTTAATTTAATTTATATCGTAAAATCTCACTCTAAAATAAATCTAAATGTTGATTTCGAAATCTAACACCTCTGATTAAAGATAAAAATTAAAAGTAATAATTTTTGGTGTGATCATCAATCCACCCGCCACAATACATATAGCAAAGTCATTCTAGGTGTTGTTTGATTAGGTATAATTCATTTGAAATATTGATTGATTAATAAGTGGAGCTTATCAATAACAATACATATTCCACTATCTTATAATTTGTCAAACACCTCACATAAATCCATGAAACTATTAATTAGCTAAATTAAACATAATTAACTTTTTTCTATTGCTTTTAACAACATACACAATAACAAGAAGTAAGTGTAATTCCATAAATAAAATTTGAAAAAGGTGATGTGTACGCGAATTTTATCTCCACCTTATGCGGATGATGGAGTAGTGAAGAAAAACATTAAAAATCATGTATGAAAAATAAATACAACGGTAAAGAAACAAATATTGAAATTAATAAGAAACGCAGTAATCGATCACAACAAATAATATGATAATTAAACTGACAAAAGACAATAATATAGTCACAACAAATAATACGATAATCGAGAAAAACAAAAACATGTTTCTTCTACTTTCATCATTATAATTGATTAAGATTTAAAAAAAAATGGTTGTTGCACCATTTCCATCTATACTTTTGATTTTTCAATGAAAAGAATAAGCCCTTTTTTCTTGATGCTTTTTCATCCTTAATTTAGGATTTTTACCTAAATTTGTTTAATTAATTGGCTTACTTTCTATGTTCCTCCCCCTAAAACCTTAGCCATTACCTAAATCTTATCGTTGTTACGTTAATCTATTTTAATATTATGTGAACTCATTAGATTAAATACAAAATTAAAAGAAAATAAGAATTTTAAAACATATGATCTTAAACTCTTAATTAAAGATGTTATAATATTTATGTGACTATAAAACTTTTATAATTCATTATGATCTTGAGTCGTTATATTTTGTGGATGTAAAAACTTCTCATTAAGAGTAAAAATTAATAAGTTTTAAGTTTATACTTTCAAAGTTTAGAAAATGAGTTATCTTTTGTTGAAATCAATAGAAAAGAAATAATAGAATCACATGTAACAATTAACATGAAATTAGATTTTTCTTGTCATAAATATTATCGTTTTCATAACTAAAGACTTTTAAAAAAAATCTATCACAAATTTATCACAAGTTAAAATTAACGATCAATTTTTTAAATTTTATATTATAAAATTTATCTGTCGTTAATTTTTTTTCTTTGGGTAGATTGTTGGGGGGAGATGGTTAGGTTTGGAATGAGGACGGTGCTATATGTCAAGAAACTAATTAAACAAAATAATACAAAGTCCAAAAGTGATAATTAGTTGTTGGGAAGACTAGTTAGGGTTGCGATCGGATAGATAGTATTTTTTCTATTTTTAATCAGAGGTATCAGTTTGGATATTAGAAATACAAAATATCTTAGTTAGACGTTAAGGCTACATTTGATATCAGATTGACGATTTAGAAAACGTGTCCCAAGTTTCTTTATTCATGTATTGAAACCGCAAAAATAAAAGTAATATGATCAATTTTCATAATAATAAATAAATAGCTAAAACTATATAAAAATATTGAATTCAGAATAAATACGATCAATTAATTCAATAAAATGGGAATTGTTAACACTCGATTTCATTGGCAACACTTCTTCCTTTAATAAGACTTATATAGTGTGAATTTAATAAATTGTAAGAATCATAAAACGAATATCGAATATTGTGTGAAAATTAATTTGTTTTTAAAAAAATTATATAATGAAGGACCACATAATATTTTATTTTTTTTAAGTGCTACATTAGTATTACAACCAACATGTTTTGAACTAATTGATTTTGCAATGATATAAATGACAAATGAAATATGAATAGACCCTACTTACTTTAAAATGGATGGAAAATTTTGACGTGCATGCAATTGACGTTTAAAAATTAGACAAAATTTTAAAGGTAATTTTATAAACATTATCAATAAAGATTGATTTGGTCACCTCAAATTATCTAAAGTGTGAACACTTAGTTTAAGTTAATTATAATGTTAGTAATTAATTGTCTAAATTGTCAATTTGTTTGACCTGGTTGAGAATCTTCAAAAATCTAGAAACATCATTTTCATCCTAATATATAATATACTTCTATTTTTCTTAGAACATAGAGGAAAAATCGCTATCTATCGGTGGCCGACTTTAAATCAATCATACCAGTATGCTATTTCATCATCCGTTAATCTGAGTTCTCGTAAGCGATTGAACCAGCCATCTAGATGAGACTCCCGTTAAAAAATATTCTTTTTCCGAAAAAATATGCTACCAAGCTTCGTTATTCTTTAAATGTGCATCAAGTATGTAAATTCGTTTTTGTATAGTAACTCACAAGTTACATAGAAAGTGTAATTTATACTGAACAGATTTAATGTGAGAAACTCGATTTAAAAAAATCTGACAATTACTATTTTTTGGATGCGCATTAGATAAGTTCGTTTTCGTTTTCATGTAGTTACTCATAAATTACACAGAAAATGTAAATTATACTAAACAAATTTGATGAGAGGAACTCAATTAAAAAAAAAAATCGCAATTGATATTGTTTAGATGTGCATAAGATACATTCGTTTTTTATGTAGTACTCACAAATTACATAGAAAATATAAATTATACTAAACAAATCTGATATGAGGAACTCGATTAAAAAGATCCACAATCACTATATTTTAGATGCTCATCATATGAATTTATTTTTACGTACTTACTCACAAATTATATAGAAAATAATGTAAATTATATTAAATAAATTTGATATGAAATACTCAATTTAAAAAAAATAAATTGAAACCACTATTCTTTAGATGTGCATCAGATAAATTTATTTTTATATAATAACTCATAAATTATATAGAAAATGTTAATTATAATAAATATATTTGATGTGAGAAACTCGATTAAAAAACGGTACGCTCCGTATTTAGATAATAAAAAGTTTGATATGTCATACACTCCCAATTAAGGTAGTAATATTCACAATAAGGAAAAAGTTATCTTATTATTATTAATTTAGTCGATATTTAGTGTACAAGTAATATATAATTATTATATAAACATTTGTTATACGTTAAGTCTACGTCAATAAGGACTATAAATAATTTACAATTAGAGCTTAGAAGGGTAGAACTTTTTAATTTCGACTAATAAGAAATATTAATTTCTTTTTAATTTAAGACTATAAATTTTAAAGTTTTTAAACTTTATATCGAGTCACATTATGACATATTTGAGTTAAAACTCTTATTTTATATCCTATACTCAATATTTCATTCATTTCAAATTAATTGAATTGTTTAGACATTTTTTATTTTTCAAATTAACTTGATTGTTCAATTTTCAAGACTATTCTCATAATGTTTCATATTTAATTTTTACTTTCATTAGTTAAGAATTTAATGAATTATTAATTAATGTATTATTATTTTATAGTGAATTTGAATACATTTAATACAGAGACAAATAAAAAAATTATCTTAATTTTATCTTCTTTTGTTCTTAAAACACTTTGAAATAGTTAATAAATGAAATGGTGGGAAGTCGTAGATTATGGTGCCGCTTTACTGTTTTTGTGGCAATATTATGAAGAGTGTCTAATAATTTTTCTATATTTTATATTGAAATTTGATTAAATTTGAATCCATATAAAATATGATTACATTTGGAGAGCGACGTTTGTATATTTTTTAATTTATAGAAATTCAAATTCGAGACTTTCTAATTAAGAATGATGAAATTTTAAATTATTTCATTATAACTCATATTATGGATAACATAATTTGTTAAGCCAATAATATGACTTGCAAGTTTTAAAAAAAAATATCAAGATAATATTCCATGATGAATTTTTTATCTTTTTATTTTAAAAAAAGGTTCAAAATGTTTATTCAAGATAATATTCAAAATGTGGTGAGATTTGACCAAGAGTATATTTTGATTATTAAAAGATTGGTTTCTAAATTACAATTTTCAGAATAGTTAAAAGATTTTAACTCTCAATTGGTAAAACAAAACAAACAATTTAAGTTCTTATCATATATCACTAAGCATATTTAATTTTAAAAAAAATTATTTACGCATATTAAGATAAAATTTTAAAACATATACATGATCAAAGGTCAAAACTATAAAATTTTACCGTTTCATTAGCAGAATTGTTCATATAAAGACAGATTCTAATCGCAATAAATTTAAAAAAATTTAACTTCAAATTCTGAATCTGACTTAACGAACCAAAAGAACAAAAAAATCAAAATATGGGGCTACCCCTCTCTTTCTCTCTTTGGACTGATTCCCTTAAATCATATATCTCTCTCCCTTTGAATTATTTTTTTTTATAAAGTAAAGATTCATTTTTTTTTTCAACTTAAGCTCTATCTATCCCCTCTCAAAAATCAAATTATCTTACTTCTCATTCTTTCACTTATATAGTTTTTTCAAAATAATCGAGAAATTTCTAAGGGTCAGTAACACACGATACGAAATTATTTTTTGAATTTTGAAGGGTCATTGAAGAATTCTCAAATGGTTTATTATGGCATCTTCTTCCCTTTCATGTTGTTTATGTATTAGCCTTTATTGTCAACCTTTTCTCTTTTCTCTTTCTATCCTCATTTCCTCCACCAATCAGAAATTCTTATAAACTTTTCGAATTTCAAGAGTATATGTGAGTCATTTTTCAATAAGAAATATATCAATTTTAAATTATAACGTTTGCTAGACTGAAGAGTATATACATGACGAGGGATATATCAATTCAAAATCACAAAGTTGAGAGGTAAATCGAATCGTTTTCTTTTGTTAATTCATTCAAAGAAAAAAAAAAGATGGCAGTTGAAGCTCAATACCCATCAAATGTTCTATTTCTAAATAGAAGTGTACAAGAAGGAAAGAGCCAAATTGGTAACAATTATTCATCATTACTACAATTACAAACTCAACAACAACAACAACAAAGTGGAGTTTTTGGTGAAGAATCATTTCATAATCCTACTCAAATGTTCAATCCAAGAGGTAAAAAAAAACAGAAATATTACTCTGTTTTTTCGCGCATTTCAACTGATGTAACTAATCTGAACTTTCCTTAATCAATTTCCACTCAGATTTTTGTTATAGATTGATTCAATCTCTGTTTTCTTTTATGTTTGTTGCAATGGCAGTTGAGGCGAATTCGCGAAAAAGAGGAAGAGAACATACCTTAGCAACAGAGAATCCATTAATGTCGATCCAATCTCAACATCAACTTATCAATCTTACTCAATTTCACAATAACAATTCATCGCAGATAAATATTGTATCTACTGGGCTTCAATTAGCTTTCGGAGATCAATTGCATCAACAACAACATTCTGTTTCTCATCTATCTCTGCATCATCAAGCATCAAACGATTTTCTCGCCTCTCATAGCAAACAACAACATCATGAAATTGATCATTTCCTCCAACTCCAGGTAATGATTTGAAATTTTTTTCGATTTTTTTTTTAATTTTACTGTTGCATCGAGGCTCGAGGAGTATCCGATAAGTAAATTAATGAAAATGTATGGCAATAGGGAGAACAATTGAGGCGTACGTTAGAGGATAAAAGGAAGCGTCACTATCATGCACTGATCGGAGCAATGGAGGAATCAACGGCGAGGAGGCTGAAAGAGAAGGACACGGAGGTGGAGAAAGCAGGGAGGCGGAATACTGAGCTGGAAGCGCGTGCATCGCAGCTGATCGCTGAGGCGCGTGCGTGGCAAATAAAGGCTTGTGAACAGGAAGTAACGGCGGCGACGCTGCAAGCTCAGCTACAGCAGGCGATGGTGAACGGCGGTGGAATGAGTACGGTGGAGGGAGACGGCGGCGGAGAGGCGGAGGATGCTGAATCGGTTTACGTTGATCCGGACCGGGTTGTTGAGTCGACCGGCCGGCCGAGTTGCAAGGGTTGTAGAAAACGGTTCGCTTCAGTTGTGCTTTTGCCTTGTAGGCATTTGTGTCTTTGTATAGAATGTGATGTTGTGGCCCAATCTTGCCCATTGTGTAGATCCATTAGGAACCTCAAGTGTTGAGGTTTTTCTTTGTTAGTGGCCCAAATAGAAAGCCCAATTTCAGGCCCAACTCCTCATCTCGACTCGTGTATCTTCATCACCGAATAAAATCCTCGTCATTATTATCCGTAAGACGAAAGAATCTCAATCATGTTGGATCGTTGAACTTTATCATGTAAAAATAGATATTTAATTCGTGAATCAAAACTCATCTCCCATAATAAGTTTCTCAAGTTGATCAGGTCTGACATGTTTTAGACATCGCAAAAGAGATTACTGAGATCCCACTAAGACAACTCATTAGCCATGACAATGGTTATTTTTTTTTAACAACGAAAGTTATAAATGGTTATTCGAGAAATTTCTCTCTTTTATCTCATGATAGTGGATAAAAGAACTTTTTCTAAAGCTTCAATTGTGAGTTTTGAAACTATATGATAGTAAAAATGGCGTAAAAAATGAAAAATTGGATTAGAAAAAGTGTTAGTATTTCTTTCTTTGAAATCATTTATTTTATTTTTACTCTTCTTGATTAGGTTTTTCTTTTTTGAAAATCAAAATAAGGACTCAAAATTAAGAAAAATCGTGTTTGATCTTTAAATTATATCCGGTAAGAATAGCATTTATTGATCATTTTTCAGTCATGTTTTTTGAAAAATAGTTAGTATTTTAAAATTATAGATTTTCCAAATATATAATGACTATCTTCATATATAGTTATAAGGTTAAAAGTAATTTTTGATTTTTTTTCTCTATTTATTTCGCGATGGTGAAAAAAAGAAAAATTATCATTAACTTGTTTACTTGATAACTCAATTTTATTTTGACATATTTATTTAATAACTTTATTTTATTTTAATTTATTCAAATTCAAATTATGAATCGTTCTTTTAAATTTGAATTACGAATTGTTCATTTTAGACCCGTTAATTCAAAGGAGCAATGATTCACAGCCACTAAAACATTTTGAAAGGATGTTGATGATTCCACTTGATATTTAACTTCATCCTAAATGGATTTTTCTTGTCACTTCTTTTAATGAAAGAAAAAAACATAAAATACAAAAAAATCTGACTGTATTTTGTTTACTTAATTGATGACATTTGGGGTCCCTTGGCTTTTGATATATATATATTCATTATCCAAATCTCAAATAAATATATTCTTCTCCTAATTAATGCACAAAATATTTTAATTATAATCAAATGATATAATCATATATGTTTCATACCCCCAAGAGTTAGTATATGGAAGAATTAAGAAAATAAAACCAATAGATTTTTAGAATTTTCAGAAAATAAGAAAGAACAATAGGATGAATTAAATATGGAAGTCGAAAAAGGAAAAAAAACTTGAAATTCTTATTATATTATGGACTAATAAAACATTTAACTTTCAGTTATTTTGCGATATTCTTTTTCATTCGTTTACTTATTTATATTGTTTGGTTAAAAAATATTACTATCGCTTAATTATATTTCGCCTTGATTTTGTTTTTCTTGTTGTTAAATACAACAATCAAAAGATTATTTATATCTCAATAAAACAAGCTAAAATCTAATATAGGTGCAAGCCTTTTTTCAACACTCATACAATGTATAATTTATACCTCTTTTTTGTTAAAATGTCCTAAATTGGGCGATCAGAATCACAATTTTCATGCATAATTGCCTAATTGGATATATAAATTTGCTCACATATAATAGATTACAATGTAAATCGCACTAGATAAGTTGATGCTATAAACTCAAGCGTTTAACTAAAAAGATGTTAATCAAAAAAAATAATCTTTAATTTCTCTCATAAAATATCACAAACTGTATCAACTCGGTCATTTTTATATCCCTTTTCAATGCAATGAACAGACAAAATATAAATCACTACATAATTGAGGCTTATAAATCTTAGCATTATAAACTTTGCATTATAATTTCAAGGCTGAACCCATCGGCAGCTCCTTAAAATTGGCATCAATTTTTACTTAGACACCTTCAAGTAGGTTTTGTTCTTTTTAAATACCTCAAGTAGGGATCCACTATGTCATTTTGACACCTTTTTGACAATCAACTAAAATTACAAAGTGTGTGTAACACACTTGCGAATGACATGACATGATGACTAATTAAAAGTTGATATGTGACATTTGAATGTAAAAATAATAATTTTAAAATAAATTATTAAAAAATAAATATTTTTCAGCAAAAATAAATAAATAAAACTACTTATTATCTATCATCTCATCCCACCTTATATCACCCCACCCCTATCCCTACCCCTACCCCATGTGTCTTATGTCCCTTTTTCCTCCCCAACTCTATAACTTTTTTTTTTGTTCTTCTTCCAATTTTTTTTTTAAAACAAAATTCATTAGATTTTATGGTTTTTTTTTATTGATTTTGACAATTATGTATGACATTTTTCTAAATTTTTTGAGAAATTTTAGTGTGATTCTTTTTCAAAATTTGTTCTTATAACAATTTTTAAATTATTGGTGATAGTTTTTTTATTTTTATTTTTCTATTTGTAAGTTTTTATCATAAATTTTCATGTGGAGGTGAAATTAATAAGTTAGGGGCTAGCAAAGTGGAAGACGAAGAAGAAGGAAAAAATTTAAAAAAAATCCCGAAAGATAACTCCTCACGTGCTCAAAATGGGTGGATTACACAATATGTCAAGTCAGCAAAAAGTGTCAAAATAACACAGCAAAACACAATATGAAATGTCTAAAATAAATAAAACTTAATTAAAATATCTAAATAAAAATTAACACCAAATTTAAGGGGCTACCAATGAATTCAGCCTAATTTCAAACAAATATGAAAATAAAATGTCATACCAAATATATTGCAAAGTGTTAGTGGAACAAACACGTGTGAACACTCACAGCCAATCAAATTTCAAAATTTAGACTCAAAGTTAAATGATAGTATATCATTTAATTATTACAAACTTTTCAACCACTTCTTGGTCCAATTTAGTGCAAAAATTCTAGTTGCTTGAAAAGCATTCTTTTCATTATAGCCTTCAAAAAGTTGTATGCAAAAATCCATATTTTTGCCAACCTCAAGAAATTTGTGTAGCTAATGATTTTGAATTTGAAATATGTAATAGGTTATAAGTCGGGAAGGTATAATAAAAGGGACAAGTAAGTTATTCAATTAAGCAGGAGTCCTTCAAATTTTTAAAATTAGGTAAAAGTTAAAAATAGTGTAAATTAAGTTAAAAGATATTTTTTTAAGTAGTCTCAAACTTTTTAACTTTTATATTTTAATCCAACAACTGTCGTAGTTATGCGACAATCTCAATAGTTATCCAAACAACTTTAGTAATTGTACAGACAATTTCAATAGTTGTCCAAACAACTGCGAAGATGTTATTAGTTTCCTCCTTCTATTAATATTAAAAATAAAAAAAGCTCATTTTTCCCTTTTTTTAAATGGAAAACATGTAAGACACTTTTAAATCATTTTTCCTTATAAGTCATTGTGCTTGACAATTCAAATTAACCACAAAATCTTGCATATGCATTATTGGTCATAGTAGGTTTCGTCTAAATTAATGATTTAACAATCTGCATGCTTTTACTTTAATTTAAGTGATATGTATGATTACATTGTTATCACATAAACATGAAAAAAAAACAAAAGTTGATGCTTAAATGGAAGTGAGCTGAGTATTTTCAATTCTTAATCTCGAATTAGATATTTGATTATCAATTTCAACACTTCAATTTAATCACATTTTTCATCACTTATTATTTATTATCTATTTTCAACCAGCTCATTCAAATGAATGATACATTTTGTTATTACTTGCAAAACACATACAACAAATGTGTAAAGTTGGATCAATATGAGTGACTTGTAATGATTTCTTGAGGAAAAAGTGTTAGTTGAAGAAAAGTAAGCAAAGCAAAGACTTTGATTATACCCACAAACTCAACTTCTTTTTAGAACCCTTCATATTTCATACTTATCTTTAAAAAATATGAATTTATACAAATTGGGAAATTCAAGATTTATTTTCCATCCACCCACAAAAGTAACGAATAGCTAACTTTCAAGTACAATGACACAGAAGACGTGCTAAATTTCTTGTGGGGTTTGCTCAATTGTGGCAATAGCAAGCCACCCATTGGTTATCACACAAACATGGCTAGAAAATTATAGTTGAAAAAAAAAAAAATCACTTATTCCCTTTTTTTTCTATCCAATTAAGAATATTCTATAAAAATATCTATAACTGAAAAAAAATATAATATTTTAAATGCCATTGGAGAAAACTATTTCTTAAATTCTAAAAATTAGTTTATGATATGAAATCGAAAATACGAGCAGATAAAACTATTCAATCATATTTAACCAATTAGACATAAAGATAGATTTTAGTGTAACACAATATATATATACTAAGAAATGCAAGTTAAGTAGAATTTGTGCAAATAGGCCTATCAAAGATAGAAATACTTAAACTTAAGCATTTAATTAAAGATGAATGAATCTCGTTATATTTATCAGCGATATAACCTCCAAAATCGAAGGAATTCAAATATTAATTGACAATCTTTTCCCACAACATATTTTATATTTCTTGACTTGGTTAAAAAAATCATAACTAAAGTTAAAAATATAAATGTGTTTTATATGTGTCATTTTATTAAATTTTTCTCTATGAAAAAGGTATGTATGCTGACCTGTCTTGAACTTTTACACTTTTCTCCCTTTTTAATTTCTTGAAAATAATTTTTTTAAAACTTTCCTCATCCATACATCATATATTTGATCCCCCTTTATAAATATACATCCAAAACCTTCATTAATCCCTACCTCTTCTAATTTTTTTTTCAAACTTCAATTTACAACAAAAACACACACACACAAAAAAAAAATGGCTTTAACACCTTGTTCTTCAACTTCTTTTATCAATAAAAAAGAAAGAAAAAATTATAGAACACATGATGATATCTCAAGCATGATTTGCTTTGCTAAAATCAATACACCATCATACAATCTCAAAGCAAAAAGTTCCAATCAAGAAGTTCAATTCTTGAATCCCAATATGGAAGAAAAAGAGAAATTCCATATGCTTACAAGTGGTACTCATAGCAACAATAGTAGTAAAAAAGTGCCTGTTTTTGTGATGTTACCACTTGACACTATATCAATTGGTGGCAATATGAACAAACCAAGAGCTATGAATGCTAGTTTGATGGCATTAAAAGGTGCTGGAGTTGAAGGGGTAATGGTTGATTGTTGGTGGGGTTTGGTTGAAAAAGATGGACCTTTGAAGTATAATTGGGAAGGATATGATGAACTTGTGAAGATGGTTCAAGCAAATGGATTGAAGCTTCAAGTTGTCATGTCTTTTCATCAGTGTGGTGGTAATGTTGGAGATTCCTGCAGGTATTTTTAACCTCTTTTATCATTTTTATCTATCGTTTTAACGTTACGATACATCTGTTAAGAAAATAATTTGATAGCATCAGATACTATTTAACTATATTACCCCTTTTTCTATTACTTGAATGAGTCATTAATGACCATATACCTTCTTGAATAGTAATAGTGGAATTGAAATTTTTTTTTTTTAAAAAAAAACTAATGATTCTTGATTTTCTAGAGTTCAAAACATTGTAATTTTTTGTTTGTATTTTCTTGAAACTAATATATTCAATATATACCATTATTTCTCAAATTCTCTTTTACCAATATTTATTGTTTTTTTTGTTCTATTTCCAATATTCAACAATTAGTTTTCTTTTAGAAATTGTTGATAGAACTATACCTATGGCCAAAAACATATCCTACTATTGCAAACATCCTCCCAAATCTCAAAATGTATACTTTTCATATAATCTACAATAGTTGTTCAAAGTTTTTTTTTATGATGTGTAATAGTGAAGTCAGAAATTTCGTTAAAAATGTTTGAGATTTAACATATATATATAAAAAAAGTAAGATCAATATACACAATATACTTTTCTACGTATGTAAAAAGTAAGACCAGTATACACAATTTACTTTTCTATATATGTAAAAAAAAGAAAGTAAGATTCGTATACACAGTATGCTTTTCTGTATACAAGCAATTTTTTCTGGCAAATGATATTCTGTCTTCGGTCTGTCAATGAACTTCCTTCTCGCCCTTGATTACAAAGCACCATAATCTAAAACTGTCAAAAGAAATGACCTCTCTTTAGTCTATTAGGTCAAACTTGAAACAAGTAAATACACTATATACTAGTAAGAAAAATTGAGAAAGAGTGTTTAACTAACCACCCTTCGATCTGTGTTGCTCCGCCACTAATTATTCTCTTAAAATTTTGAATTGATTTTTGCAGCATCCCTCTACCTCCATGGGTACTTGAAGAAATTAGCAAAAATCCAGATATTGTGTATACAGATAGATCAGGCAGGAGAAATCCTGAGTACATTTCTTTAGGTTGTGATCAATTACCAGTACTTAGAGGAAGAACACCAATTCAAGTCTACACTGATTACATGACAAGTTTTAGAGAAAAATTCAAGAATTACTTAGGTGATGTTATAGTGGTAAGTCTTTTTATTCTTCTATACAAAATTTAAGTCCCATACACTGATGATATGAAAAATATTTACAAAATCATATCGCTTAAAACGGCAATTAATGTGTCTCAGGTCACAGTTTTGAGTCTTGTGTCAAGTGAACTAACCCTAATAACCTGATATAACATGTTGAATTATGCCAATGATACAAATATTCTTTATATTATCAATTTATATGACTTAAATATGGAGAACACTTGGAAGAGGAAAACATGTTACCCTAAATTGGTAAAGAAAACAAGTGAAAGATCAATATCAAGTGATGGCCACTAGACTTGTTTGGTTAAACCAAATACAAAATAATGGACCACTAATTATTTTTTTTTAAAGAGGACCACAATTTTACTAGCTAAAATAAAAGAGAAAAAATTGAATTTGAATTTTATTTATTTTTCTTTTTCCACAGGAAATACAAGTGGGAATGGGTCCTTGTGGTGAACTAAGATATCCATCTTATCCAGAAAGCAATGGTACTTGGAGATTTCCTGGTATTGGTGAATTTCAATGCTATGATAAGGTAAAAGCTTACTTTTTTTTTTCTTCTACATTTTGAAATAGCGGCGGAGCCTGGAATTTTAACGAAAAGAATTTAAAAAATGCATACATAAGTAAAACCTATGCTGTCCCGACACTTCAAAAATATCAATAGGCATATGTCTGGTTCTCCAAAAGTTATACATTTTTGAAAGATCTAACACAAATTTTTGAAGAGTCTGAGTAGCATAGCCTAAATGGTGTCAAAGCCACTTTTTGTCACTACACTAAAATCTTCTCTTATGTCAAGGTGATCGATTCAACTAGCACAAAAAAAAGTTGTTTTTACTGTATTTTTATCGTATATACAATTTTAGACGAAGGGAATTCAGTGTGAAACACACCCTAGGCAAGAACTTACACACCACGATGAACTGAAAACAAAACTATCATTTCTTTTGTTGATATTATGAAACAGTAGCAATGAAGCTTCACAGCAGCATCAGCACTGCATGGGGGAAACGAATCGTGGGGCCGAGGTGGGCCCCACGATTCTGGTCAGTACAACCAGTTTCCAGAGGAAACTGGTTTTTTCAAAAAGGATGGTACATGGAATAGTGAATATGGACAATTTTTCCTAGAATGGTATTCAAGAAAGTTATTAGAACATGGTGACAATATCCTAGCATCAGCAGAAGGCATATTCAAAGGAACAGGTTGTAAATTATCAGGCAAAGTAGCTGGAATTCATTGGCATTATAACACAAGATCACATGCAGCAGAGTTAACAGCAGGGTACTATAACACAAGGAACAAAGATGGTTACCTACCAATAGCACGTATGTTCGCGAAACGTGGGGTTGTTTTTAACTTTACATGTATGGAAATGAGGGATGGGGAGCAGCCACATAGCGCGAATTGTTCACCAGAAGGTTTGGTTAGACAAGTGAAAAACGCGACTAGAAATGTTGGAGTAGAATTAGCTGGAGAAAACGCGTTAGAGAGGTATGATGGAGGAGGATATGCACAAGTTTTAAGTACAAGCAGAGCAGACTCTGGAAATGGATTGAGTGCATTTACATACTTGAGATTGAACAAAAGGTTGTTCGAGCCTGACAATTGGAGAAATCTCGTTGAGTTTGTGAAGAACATGTCGGAGAGTCAAAGAGGCTTCCAGACTGGCGATTTCGAGTGAACAGACTTTGTATGTAGATTGTTGTCAAACACGCCATCCATGCTAAGAGAAACTCTGAGGTTTTGCGTTGTGTAGAGAGGTTCATTTGACCTCGGGAATTTGGTTCAGTGGTAAGAGTGCAACATATGTCAGCCAACTGAAATTCATAGATTTCTCGATTATAAAATGTAACATGTAAAATATATAGTCACTCCTAATAGAGTATATAGCATATAAAGATGAGAATAAATGCTAAAATCTATATTATAGTTTGAAAACTATTTGTTATTTCTGCAACTATAGGACTCAAATGAGTATTCTTTTCTTTGTACAAAATAATAATAAATTTTGCCTTTCCACATTTAATATTGTAGAAAAAAATCTCCTACTGTTGAGTATTATATATATATATTTTAATCATATTTCTTCTTACTTATTATGTACTATATATATATATATATATATATTTAATCATATTTCTTCTTACTTTTATTGTGATATTAAAATAAACTATAATAGTCCTTCTAATGTAGTCTATAATATGTAATTTTTCCCCGCATTTATGTAAGAGCTGTGGAGACAACTCTAACATAAATAAACAGATAAGACAACGTATACTATACTTTTTTTATTGATTCTTTTTCAAATTTTACACGTAATAGAAGCTTTAATACACCGGACTCGATGTGTACACCTGAGTACTATTGGTTGATTAATTTTAGTGCTTCTCCACATGTTGCAAACCTAATAATTTCAATATGCATAACTTACTTTGCTCGATCTCTTAAGTTATTATTTAACAATTCGGATTTCAATCATAGTCACTTAAGTCAATGTTGGACTACTTTGCCACTATTGGTCTAGGCCCATTTCTATTGTACCGCAAATGACGTAGGTGAGCCAAATTTTTAATCGATGACAGAAATGATTTTTTTCTAAAAGTTCAATGACATGTACATATAGACTCACCATGATCTACAAAATTTTCAGACATTTAGAGCCATATAACAAGAATTAGGAGATTTCAATTTTTCGTGTGTTAGCCCCATTAACATTTTATTAATATGACTTCTGGTCGATTTATTTGGAATTTTTTTTAACAAAACCCTCTGTAATGGGTTGAGAGATCAGTACGTACAACCTCACCATAATTTACGACATTTTTGGAAATTTTGGAGCCACTTAACGTGAATAAGACGATTTTTCAGTTTTTCATATGTTTGTTTAGCCCATGAAGGTGAAATGACTTCCAATCGATTTTTTTTAAAAAAAATTACGAGACTCTCTATAATAAGTTGGGCGAGCCGTACATATAGCCTCACCATGATCCTTAACTTTTTCTTTTTTTTGGACGTTTAGGATCTATTCAATAAAAATTAGATGATTTTCTCAGTGTTTCATATGTGTTGGCCCATAAATATTTTTAAGAAAAAATGGTCAGGCCTTATGTTAATTTGGGTCAGCCTGAATACATTCAATTGGGCCGCATCCCAACCCAACCCGATCCAAATTTGTATAAATTAAAGTATAACGATGGAATCTAGGGTTTGCCTTCTGCTAACTAACGCCCTTCCTTCATCGAGAGCCGATTCAGCAAAAATGGTAACTTCTCAATCTTCATACATATGATCAGCTCAATCTTCTTGTTTTTTCTTCATAATTTTGTGTTTTCGGTGATTGATTTTTGTTTATTTTGTGAGAAAATGGTTCTGTTTTCGTCAAGTTTGATATTGATTAATTGTTATTGTTAATGTGTCAAAAGGATCTATCATACTGCTCCCTTGGAAGTGGAGCTGTTTTTGGTCTCAGATGTAGCTATGAAAAGATATAACAGCGGCGATATTAGGTTTTTGAGCTAGCGTGTTATGGAGTTTTGACAGTTGATTTGGTCTATTTCCAGCTTTATTTGCTTCTATCCCATACTTCTGGATGCAGTATATTGGTCATTTCGTCGAACAATTTGTTTTAAAAAAGTGTCTTTAGTAAACTGAAATGTTAATTTGTGCATTTGACTGTGTTCTTTAGCTATCTTATCGCTGTGTCTGTTTGTTTGTTGTGGCTTCCCTTTTTTGTTCTTTGAGCTGAGTGTGAGCCGAATATCTAGCGAAAACAGCCTCTCTAGTCCTCAAGTTAGGCAGGGGTAAGTTTTGTGTACACTCTACCTCTAGACCCTGCAGATGGAATTACATTGGGTTTGTTGTTGTTGGTTTAGATAGTGTTCTCTAGGCTCATTTAGTTGTAATGTTTTCATGACTAAGAAAGGTATTGCTTTTTATGGATTTGGATTGAGAAAATAAGCTATGTTTTTGTAAGCTTAGCAGGATTGAAGTTGTGACAGCTGATATTTCATGCTTTATTGATCACTATATCGCACCCTTTAGTGCAACACATTGCTCTGTTCATGAACAATTTGAAAAAAAAGTGTCTTTAGAAAACTAAATATGTTAATTCGTTTGTGGGTTCATCTGGTTGTAATACTTTTATTATGAGGAAAGGTAGTGACTTTAATGGATTTTGGATTGAGAGATTTAGTGATCCACTAAGGTTTTCAAGCTTTAGCTGGATTGGTGTTGTGACAGCTGATATCCATGCTTCATTGATCACTATGTCACTCTTTGGTATAACATTGCTTTGTTCATGAACAATTTGAATGAAAGTGTGTTTAGAAAACTAAAATGTTAATTGTTCAGCTCATCTGGTTGTTATATTTTCATTACGAGGAAAGGTAGTGGGCGTTGATGGATTAGGATTAAGAGGTTGGATGTTCCTAGATGAGGAATTATGTTATGAGTTATTGATCAATTGAGATATTGATAACATCTTTGTGTAGAGGTGTGCTTGTTTATTCCACCATTGCAGTGGACCTATATCATAGATGACTTTGGATGATGAAGATGCATCTTTTTTTCAGATGAATCATTAAAAAAACATGCTATTTTTTTTTTCCTGCAGACTAAGAGGACCAAGAAGGCTGGAATAGTTGGGAAATATGGTAAGTAATGGCTTCTTATTTTTTTTTATGTTCCCCTTATATTTGTATAAACAAGTACACAGATAGAGCTGTGTTGAATATGGCTGATTAACTTGCTTCTATATGTATTCTTGATTACATTAGAACTAGAACATGTTACTTGCTGAAAAATTTAATGAGATAATTTTTTGACGACTTCTTTGAGCAAATAGGAAAACTTGCATAGGAAATTGCCGAACTGTTCTGGTTTGTTAAGAATATCAAATGATTGCATCCATCTTATTATCCCCATTGTGTTCCAATGGTTATTTGATTAGAACTTCTACATATATACTTTTCATTTTACACTTGATTATTTGTATGTAGATTACCTTTTCCTCTTTCTGCAGTTACATAGAATGTGTTATGTTTTTTTGTCCAGCAAAGCTATGTTACTAATTATCTCATATATGTTTAGGTACCCGTTATGGTGCCAGTCTGCGAAAGCAGATTAAGAAAATGGAGGTTAGCCAGCATAGCAAGTACTTCTGCGAGTTCTGTGGAAAGGTATTCCTTTTTTTTTGTCTTTTGGATAAATTAGCAGCTATATGCAATTGTATTTAACCATCTGTGGGATGTCTTTCCGTGTACTAGTTGGTTTGCCTTTTATACATGTGATCTGAAGATATACTTGTCATTATGAGCAGTACGCAGTGAAGAGGAAAGCCGTGGGTATTTGGGGCTGTAAAGATTGCGGCAAAGTCAAAGCAGGCGGTGCTTATACATTGAAGTAATAATTTATTCCCTCATCTATATTTGTCTTCAATTTTCCTTTCTTTTTCGTGCAAGTAACTGATTCATCTTTTTCTTCAATAGCACTGCAAGTGCTGTGACAGTAAGGAGCACAATCCGAAGATTGAGGGAGCAAACTGAGAGTTAGAGTAATCATCAATCAGCCTTTTTGTTTATCTGCTTATGACAAGTCTCTGGAATTTTGAGATCAGATATGTTTTTCAATTTTAAGACCATTTTGATGTTTGTGAACGCACTCGATTAAGTCATTTAGATATTGTTGAGGAAATCGATCTTTTCTGAGGAAGTTACTATCATTTCCATCTCGTCTTGCAATGATTTTTTGAGTTCGCAGAATATGTTCAATATGTTGTTCACTTCTTCGATACTCTCTTGCTACGAAGATGAAAAGCTACATTCAACGCCAGTTTTTTTCCCTCTCAACTCATTTGTTTTGGACATTATGTTGCATTATATATTCTCTATAGTAGCATCTTTCTCTAATAGTTAAAAGTTAAAATAAGGTCCTTATAAAGAGATTAGGTCAACATGTACCTCAGCTTGTTCCCGTTGTATTTTGTGGGCGATGTGGCACATAAATGGTGGAGGTGTTTTGGCTTATCAACCGACACAATTGAGACGAGTTGTTGGTTTGATCTTTGAATAGTGAATTGTAGGGATAAAATGAGTTGTTTGTATGTATAGAACATCACATTTAAACAACATGATTTTAATTACAGCCTGCGACAATATGATGGAACAAAATTTCAAACTAAACAAAAACAATTTGATCAAATAATCACAAAGTACTATTAAATTCTTGTCCAATATTATCATTTCATCATCATATTATAAAAACACAAATTCTATAAATCATCATCATGATGGAGAGACTACTTCTTGGATCATTCAAAAATCCAAAAAAAACTCCCATCAAATAAAAATATAAATTTATGTCAATTTCTTTCAAATATGATTAATAGAATCACATCTCTTCCTCACCTCCCCTTGTTGACCACTCTTGACTTGATATACACTTACTTTCTCCATTGCTTGAGCAAAATCATTAGCAAATGCAATAGCATTATTGGCATATAGTTCAACAAATGGCTTTGTCCTAGGGTCACTATATAGTAATTGATCTGAACCTAGTACCCCAATGCCCTTCATCAAATTCTTGAACAACACATTGTCAAAATTACCAGGACTTAAAACATCTAGGAAGGCTGACATGTCACTGTTATTAGTATAATTTGCACACATTTTGCTCAATCTTTCAACTAATATTGGGTTCATTGTAGGGTCAGGAGTTGGGAAAATCCTATGAGCAAACTCTTTACAATGAACAAATCCAATTGTATGTCCACCACCAATCAACACAACCATGTCCTTGACATTAAACCCCATGGATTGGAATCTATTTATCATTAGGTCAACCGTCGCGTTCTCACGCGTCAAGTGTGCTTCCACGTTTGATACGTTGGAAACTAGACTGTCCTTCCGGCCCAACGCGACTTTGTAGTGGGGCCCACCGGTTATAACTACGAGGTTTCGGGTGGCGGTCGCTAATATGTCCGCGCACGACACGACTCCCGGGCAAGCGAGCTCGACCGCGGTCTTGATACGGGTGATTAGGTCAAACGCGTCCCCGGCGAGGGAATGGTTGATGTCGTAGTCGAGCTCGGATTTGTTGAACGCGGTTGGTTTTATAAGGACGGAGGCATCACAACCATCGACAGCACAATCGTGGAAAAATACGCGGAGGGTCGCGGCCGCCGTGGCGGGGAACTCCGTTTGTTTTTGTTGAGAGATGTCCCTCACAATGGAATCAAATTGTGGACATGTTTTAGCATAGTAGTCTAATGTAAGTTGTGCATGAGAATAAGCAAAAGATGAAAACAAGAGAAAAAGCAATGGCCAAGTCATTGTTTAAAAAAAAAAAAAAGAAGAAGAAAACAGATCAATTTGATCTGTTTCTTCTCACAAAAAAATATTATTGTGGAGTCAAATTTGATAAACACATTTGATAATGAAAGAAGAAAACAAATGTAGAGAAAGAAGAATTTGGATGATAATTAGTTTTTATGGTTAAGAGATGTTTTAGGGAAACAATGGTTATATTTTTATTTAATTTAATTATTTTTTTTATGTGATTGAAGAATTTCAATTGACCATGACATGCGGTTGATCAATCATTTAAATATATATTTCATTTGTAACAAAGTAATTATAGGTAAATCTCTATAATAAGCATTAATGTTTAATTTAATAACCACAAGAAAATTTCTATGATAAGTATTAATTGATAACTTGATAAAAATTGGTGATTAACTTGCCATCACAAGTGAAACTATAAAATCTTTACATAAAAGGGTAGAACTAACATAATATTTTTAATTTTTTTAAAAAATAAAATGAGCTCTTGATTTGATAACAAGTTTGCAATTCATAAATATCAAACTCTAACTGTGTCGCTTCACTTTATTGCTAAGTCATATATTTTAATTCACGATTTATTTGGCATAAAATAAAGAATTTCACATTATTTTAATAGTATCATCTATACAGAATTAAGTAGATAACATTGCAAAATAGATATTCACATTATTTTAATAGTATTAGCTATACAAAATTAAGTAGTGTAGTTGAAAGGTTCCAACCTGCTCTCATATCGTAACACTTCCAAACGTATCCAAACTTGATTAATTCATAATCTTCGATAACACTGTAAAATAGATGTGGATAATTATTTTTTTTCTTGTACTACCAATTATAATTGTAATAATTTATCCAAAAAGTTAGTAATATAACAAAGAGATTTTCTTCTCACATGGTTAACTAGAAGAGTATGAACCACCAAAAGTTGCGTAGTAAGTTTACCCACACTTTTATTTAGAAGTTTCGAGTTTGATTTTAAATATAGAATGAATCGTCTTAAATTAAACATATTTTATTCTAATGTAAAACTTACTATTACAAAGTTAGTATCCTCATCCTAAACCAACGTCTCCGACTTTCAAGTTTCAGTTCTATAGTGATTTATCTTTGAAGCAAGATTTTTCAAGCAAATTCAAATTAGTCAAACTCCATAACGTGGCTACACACCAACCAAAAAAGAAAAGTATAATCACGTATATCAAAAAACAGAAAACCTTTTATGAAAAACATAAAATTCTCTACAAATGATATAATTAACTTTTTATAAAGAACAAAACAACAGTAAATCAAGTGAATCTAAGAAAAATATATTGATTGACCAATTTACAAAAAGGGAGGGCTAAACAAAACCTCCTCACCCAATTTTAGATATATATATTTTTATATATATATATTGTTTGCATTTTTCCCCAATAAAATATAAAATTAGATACATTTAAAATATATTTGGGAAAATAAACAAATGAAATATATGGAGGAGAAGAACTAATTAAAATTCTGAACTACACCCTTCTTTTCCCCTACTCCTCAAGTAGCTCCTTCATCAACTTCTGAATGAAATACAAAACTTGGAAAAGTAGTTGTAACATCCCTGCAAATTATAAACGTAAATCTCGTTAGCCGATATACTCCTCGTATTATCTTTTAACGAGTATAACTCGTATACACTGACCGTAAAGAAACTTTCGCACTATCAGGTCACCTAAAAGATAATACAACCTATGTTTGCTAAAACTTCCCAAAAATGCTTTGGCATTTGTGGCAAATCCTCAAAAAATGCATGACTTCTGGAGGATTTGACACATGCTCGCGGCATTTTTGAAGAATTCGAGTAACATAAGCTACAACAGATGAATGTGGACCTGATTGACTCGTCGTTTAAATGAGTATCGCTGATCAAAGGGTATGTATTATACCTTAGATATGGAAGTGTCATAATCTTTAGTAATGAAGGATTTCGATCCACAAAGCTTCGCCATTCCGATTTGTCAATCTTTCCGTCCTGATTCGAGTCCGCCTCTGAAAACGTCTACATACAGAAATAGAATCACTAATTATTCGAAGTTCGTCGAGACTATAGTTAGGACAGCAAATGACCAGCAACTAAAAAGGTTGTGTTAATGCAAAGTTGTCAATAACTTAAAAGACTGATGATGCAATTTCTCAGTTATATATTGAAAACAAACTCAATATGCATCGGTCTCCAACGGTAAATACGTACCAACACCCGATGTTCACATCAAACCAGACAATTTAATCTTAGCGGTTAAAGTGATAACACGTATCACTTAATCAAATGTGTGTATGAAAGACATATTTCTTGCATTTATTAGTGTAAACACCGGGTGCGGGTGAGTTATTATAGTCTTTCAATAATCTTGATCCTCTTGTCAAAAAGAAATAACTAATACAATATTGTCGGACCTAATCGGATATGGTAAGATTACCTTATCAAGTATTATCTCAATGGTTTCGTCAGCCAACTTCATCTCAGACTCGCGTAAAAGTGCAATCAACATTTGTTTAACCTGCCAAAACCACAAATAATTAAAGCCTCTGTAAATTTCTTGAATGACTCGCTAATATCTCGTAAAAAATTAAGATAATGTAAGCAAACTCCGAATGGACAAACATAACGAGAATCAAAACTGAATGGTTGTAAATGTCTGGAAAGAAATCAAAACCAAGTTTCCGCTGATCAAGTGATCACAAGAACAATAACACAAGCAGGAGAAGTACAAAGAAAGCACACAAGATGCCAGTTACATGAAAACAAACATAACAAGAAACACATAACATGAAAAAGAAACAAAGTATACATAAAAATAACGCACCTCTTGTCGTTCAATATACCCCGAGCCATCCAGATCATACAGCTTAAATGAAACTGCAATAGCACAAAATGGAGTTTCATGCGGCTGTCTGCATGCAATGCATTTAACTAAGGAAATTACGAAATACCGAGATATATATCTTATTCTTTTACTTACAAGTGAGCTTATCTTCCTGGGAGGCATTTGGGTGGAAAACGTTCATTGCCAAAACAAAATCCTCAAAATCGACGACTCCTCTTTGCTTCAGATCAAAGAGATCAAAAATCTGCAAGTGAAAATTTCCTAGGGGAAATTAATATCCCACACGCATCAAGGCAATAAAATTAGTAGTTTTTCACCTAAAGAGATAAATTAGCATACTTGCCAACTCAGTGAACTTCATATGTTAAATATCCACATTTTGGCGAACTACTAATAGGTGTTCTTTAAGACTTCAACAAAATATTACATAAGAACCTCTACGATATGTTTACTCGAGAAATACATATTAAGCATCCATTCTAAGCAAAGTATTCTATCAAAATATCAAATCACTATCATGAAATACCATACCCGATTTGCAAGAAGGTCTTCTTTCTTTCTATTCTCGAATAAAGCCAACTGAAACTCTTCCTGTACATCAATAAAGCATTTGTTCATATATCAGCAAAAAAGAGGCATATTATCGGCTGTAATGCGGTTCAATCAAATATGTTAACACTAAAAAAAGAACATAAGGTGCGCTCTGTGACAAATAAACTCTACTAAATATCTCATGGGAACAACTTTTCCATCTCATATTAGAGAAACAATCACAAATAGACAATCAACGCTGTTTTGGATGTTTCAAAGCCCCTTCATAACAAATTCCACTACAACAACATATCCAATGTAATCCGACCAAATGAGGTCTAGGGAGGGTAGAGTGTACGCAACCTTACCCCTACCTTGGATGATTAATTAGGAAGATCTCCATTTCCACCAATCAAAAAAAAGTAGGAACATTATCCATGATTAATTTGGAAGATTCACATTTCCACCGATCAAGAGAAAAAAAGAGAAGAAGATTTCCTTTTCCACCGATCAAAAAAAGAGAGAAGATTTCCTTTTCCACCGATCAACAAAAAAAGAGAGGATAGTTTCCTTTTCCACCGATCAAAAGAAAAAAGAAAGGAAGATTTTCTTTTCCACCGACTCGGAAAAGAGGGAGAGGAAGATTTCCTTTTTGACCGATCAAAAAAAAGAGAGAGAGAGGAAGATTTCTTTTTTCGACAGGAAAAGAGGAAACGTTATTATTGACCAGCTGATGGTAAGAGATTGAGAAAACATAGTCTACTTTGAACCATTCATCTGACATCATGCAACAGGAAATCATAAGCCTCATTGAAACAAATTTCACTAGTTAAATAGAAACTACCTTGCTTATCAGCCCATCATCAATCACTGTACTGCTAATCGTCTTGAACATCTCAAATAAGGCCTGAACTTCACTTACAGTAACTGCATAAAAGAAGGCAAACAAATAAGACTAGAGGAGGAAGGCTCTCTACTACATAAAAATATGAATTGGGAGGTTCGGGGGAATAAGTGGAGATTAAAATTGTTAAAAGTAAGAATATAGCATAACCAAATTAGGCACACAAAAGCAGCAATAAAAGAACGAACATATTGTAAGAGTAAACTGAAAGATAATAATCAAGACTTGAACTTTGTAAATGGATTTAGCAACTTAAAAGATAGCAAGGAAGTTGAAGATCATTACTTTAACTTCCCTCAAAGTTACTTAATTTCTTTCATCTCAAAAAATCCAAATTCACACGGCAAGTTCAACTTGACTAAATCAACGTGTACACATTAAAAGACCTCAACCGACCAAGATCAGTTACCAGTAACTCACATGCTGTTTTGGATGCCAGGAATATAGGATCTTCATAACCAGGAAACTGATGTCCTCTTGCCACCTTAGAGCTAAAACAGCCCATCTTCTTAAGAACGGCGACTAAGGAGGAAGCACACAACTAGAATGGTGTCTAGCAACCAGCTTCTCTACAATATATCATCAAAACCATCTTAAATTGCAATACAAAATTGAAATTCACATATACATAACAATATACAGTACAACAATTATATCAACTGTCAAGGAAAAATCATAAAACCGCTATGGATTACTCATTTCCCCATAACAAAAAATAGGTAATATGAACATACATTTTCCATGTAAGTTTCTTGCTAATTGCAGTAACTTAAATGATATTATAGGAACTCATCGGTCAGGCTTTCACCAAACTACAATTCCAACCACAAAACAGTAAAGGATTCATACTATAGGGAAAAAAAGATGAGAGGCTTAACAAGTTACTTCTTTGATCAAAATGACAGTATTCATGCAAAGGATTTTGGCATTTAAAAGTCAAAAGACCAGACAATACTCCTAGTTCTTTTTTTTTTCATTTCCTCAATTGTATACTAGCCTTAACTTCCTTTCTGTAAGCTTCTCAAAACCTGCCTTGATCAAAAGCCGGATAAACAATAAGGACCAGTGTAGATTAACAATCATTAAGAAGTATTTAATCCTCTTGACCATGAGAATCAAATGAGTCCTATAGACTATATAAAACATCAACAACAACATATTGAGAGTAATCCTGAGGTCTAGGATGGTGGTATATACGCATCCTTGCCCCTACCTTGCGAATATAGAGAGGATGTTTCCGATAGACGCTCAGCTCAAGTACATAAAGGAAATACAGTAGTAAAGAACATAAATATAAATATCCAAAGAGCTGACTTCAACTAATTTTCAAATAGAGGCACAGTACATTATTGATTCTTGAATCCTCCACCAGCCTAACCCAACACCCTCTAACCTCTACACGGTGGTTCAAGAAAAAAACCAAATCTTTTTGCAGAAAAATCATTACTTGATTCTCAAAGAACAACAAAAAGAAAAAAAGATCAAAACTTTAACATGAAAAACTACAAAATTCATTTCAAATTCAAAATATATGAAACACCATCAACTAAAAACATCATAAATTTCTACACCCTCTTATCCTTTCTTCTTCAAAAACACCATATAGCATATCCCAAAACACAAAAACAGAAAATACCCACAAATCTTAAAACATCATAAAAGCATTAAACCCCAAAAAAACGAAATGGGTATTTCGAAAACATACAGATTAAAGATGTCCAAGATGAAACTGCTCGTCCTTTAAACAGAAAACCAGAAAAAAACCAAAACAGAGACAACTTTTCTGAAGAGAAATATGTAGTGTTTTCAAGAATTGGTGAGATATATATATGCAAATACACATATAAAATTTGTGTATATATATAGGAGAGAGCAGAAAGAAGAGAAAACAAAACAAAACAGTGGGAGAAGCCAAATTTGGTGACCCCAAGAAGAGGAATAAACAAACAACAAGAAGAAAATTTATAAATTATGAATGCGCGTGAACTACACGCGTGACAAAAGAGCGTGGTCGAATAGAGAGGTTACAACATGAGGTATCACCGCGGTTTAACCACGGTAAAATATTTTGAGTAATTAGTTAAGTAAAAGGTTAAAAATATGTTATTTTTAGATTAAAATTTGATCGGTAGCCCTTCGTTAGAAAGTTGCACCGTATATTTAAGTAATATTATTTTCTTTTAAGATTGTATATTATATGTTGACTAATGATACTCATTGACCTCTTCGTGGAATTTACTTCTTTATATTTTAATGTTATTAATAAAAATTTATAATTTTATCATTATCAGCTAATTAACAATGACTTTTAGATTTCTTTTCTCGTGAACATACACAAATTTAAATTAGTTTGGTCCATCATTTAGTTACTTACTTCCATGCTCATATATTATGTTAAGATTGTACATTGTTATTTTATTCCGGTGATAATATAATTTTTAAAATAGTATAAATATTTATAAAAGAAAATAGAAATAAATTTTAATTAATTGAATGTTAAACATGATTTATCATATATCATAACACAACGATAACGGATGTAGTGAGAAACCAACACTACTGTAATACTCTCTCCGTCCAGAATTATTTGTCATGTTGCGCTTATCGAAAGTTAATTTGATTAATTTTAAAGGTAAATTAGATTACATTAATTTGATATTTTAAACAAAAAAATAGATATTATAAAACTACTATAAATTACAATTTTTTGCATATTTATATGATGAAAAAATATATCTTAAAATATTAGTCAAAACTTTTATAGTTTGACTCTAAAAATAGAAACATGACAAATAATTTCGAACGGAGGATGTACCTTTTATTTAATAAAAGATGTAAGTTAGACCACTAAAAATGTGGTGCAATTAGAGTTTTGAGTATGGAAAAATTCTTAGTAGAAAGCGCTCTCGCTGAATAAAGTCTAATACGATTTGAATTCAAATTATTCAAACTCGTATACGAAAACTGAATAAAAGTTGAAGAATCGGAAAAAGGAAAATAAAAAAGAAGTAAAATTTGGGAAACCTACTAAATTATATCACTAGAAGGAATTATTTATTTTTTCTACTAACAATTAAATACATTCATACGTTTTAAAAAATAAAATCATCATGTTTGATGTTTATTTTCCTTTTATAAAAACAATTACTTAAAATTAGGAAAACTTTATATAATATATAGTATTAACTATCTATCAAGTAAGTATAAAATCAACATGTTTAATGTATAAGATTGTAAAATTAAAAGTCCAATTTAATTATATAAGTTACAAAAAGAAAATAAATTATGGACCCTATCTTTAATAATAACATTCTTAAAATATGTATCACAACATGTCTTTGTCTATCTAGAATCCATTTAAAACTTTTTTTTTGTAAAAGTACTTTAGAATATATGCATATATATATTTTTTAAAATGCAGAAGTAATTTTAAACTATAAAGGATCCACCACTAATTTTTCTACTTCAAAATAGGAAAAAATAAATATATATTTACAATTTAAGAAATGTAGGATTATGCACCAATGCTAATTAATATACTTATAAGTTTCTTTTTAATATGTGTATTTATATTTTATTTTTAAAAAAAATATAATAAAAGAACAAGTTCAATATTATGTGGAATATTCGAGAAAAAGCCTAAAATAGGGCCTTATGCCCTTATATCACATGGAGTTTAATATACTTATAAGTTTCTTTTTAATATGTGTATTTATATTTTATTTTTAAAAAAAATATAATAAAAGAACAAGTTCAATATTATGTGGAATATTCGAGAAAAAGCCTAAAATAGGGCCTTATGCCATTATATCATATGGAGTTTAGGGATGATCAAAAGTGTATCAATATTGCAAACACGAGCGACTATTATTGTTTCAAGTGAAAATTTAAAAATGACTTTGAATCTTGACCATAATTTTCTATTTGCAACAAAAAAATATTCATTATTTTAAATTTTGCGAGAAAATCATATTCGACATGAAGAAACTTGTCTGCAAAAGGTTATAGAGTACTAAAGAATAATCACTTACTATTATGTATATTTCAAAGTTTGTAATCACAAAAACTTATTCATAAAAGGAAATACGAATGTATGATTTATAATTAGTGAAACTTATAAATTATGGTTATTCATTTGGTAAAATTATATAAAATTAGAGAAATTTTGATAATTTTCACAGTTTTTGAGGTTTTCTATCTATAAGAAAAGATACAACTTAAAAAAATTCAAATTATATATTTAAACAGAATTTCAACTTTAAACCATAATTCAATTTCGCATATATTTAAACAAAACCCTAAGTATTTGGATCTGAACTACATTTATTTATGGCCCTTTAAACATCACTTGGAATATGTCAATTTGATTCACTTAATTTTCACTCAATTCTATGGTCTTCTTGATTAATTAAATATTAAGAAAACATGTCTCAAATGATTTTTGTAGAGTTCGGAGTCTAAAGGGTATAAAATATTAATAAAAATTTCAAAATGGTATATAAATTTTGTATTAACTAAAACGGCAAAATCGTTGGAACAACAACGATTTACTCCACCAGAAAAAGCAAAATCGCTGCTACTGCAACAATTTTGCAAAATGTAATTTTTTTAAAAAAAAAAATTCAAATCGCTACCTTGGCAGTGATTAATTTTTTTTTAGAAAATCGCTGCCTATGCAGCAATTTCTATTTTTAAAAAAAAAACTAAAGATCCATTTTTTTTTAAAACAATTGTTTGAAAATCGATGTATAGGCAGCAATTTTCTAAAAAAAAAAATCAAATTTTGCAAAATCACTGCATTAGCAACGATTTTGCTTTTTCTAGTGGAGTAAATCGTTGTTGTTCCAGCGATTTTATCGTTTTGATTAATATAAAATTTTATATATACTATTTTGGAATTTTTGTTAGTATTTTATATCCTTTAGACTTTAAACTCGATTTTTGTATATCTAAAGAATACAAGTAAAGGAACAATATTAATATCCTGTAGCATATGCCCCTAGGGAGGTGAATTACCATGAATTAATCTACACTTTATTTCATAATTTTCTTGATTAAATATTAAGTGATCAAGGTATTATTAATTAAATATGATTTTCACTATTGTAGATTAATAATGCTAACAATTTGTCTAACAAGTCACATGTTTTGTTTGATCGAGTACGTAATGAAACAACCTAGTGGACATTATTTGACAAATAAGAAATTTTGTAACGTAATTTTATAAGTAAAATCTAAGAAATTAAGATATACGTAGATTTTAGAATCTTTGTATAATAAAGAGATCACTTCAGATAAAATTTTGGCTCAAAAGAAATATTTTCGAATCAAAATGGCAAGAAAAAATGATAATAAAATAGTAAGAAACTAAATAAATGAAGTAAAAAAGAATAAATGGTAATTACCTACTAAATTTTTTATTATTCTATTCTAATCCTTGACAATAATATTTTTCTTTTGAAATTAGTTTTCAATTAGAGATTATTTATTTATTTATATTCTCTTTAAATGTATGCCACAAGTCAAAGAATTAAGAAATTAGACATACATAGGCCCCCTGTTTAATCTTCTTACACTTGTGCATTATATATCCATGATGCCTTTGTTCTTTTCTTTAAAAAAAAATTAAAAATTTCAAGTTTGTAATTATTAAAATAGGAGAATAAAATTAAGGATTTAGAATAATAATAATAATAACATTAATAATGATAGATACAAAAAATATATACTACTAATTCTGTTTGGATCATGATTAGTTTTGTATTATACCATAATTAAAAGATATATATATATATATAATGATACCAATTAATTTAATTAGTTATGACAAAAAATAAAATACTAATTTGCTTGGATAGTGATTAGTTCTTTGACATACCATAAATGATAACAAATAATTTAATTAGTAATGACGAAAATTAAAATACTAGTTTTCTTTGGATCGTGATTAGTTCTTTGTATCATACCATAATTAAATTATATAATAGTATCAATTAATTTAATTAGTGTCTCTAATTTGAACCACTAGACTCTTATATTAGATTAATATTAAAATACCTTCAAAAATTCATGTTATTTTAGATATATATATATAATTGTTGGAAACATAGTATTGTTAAAAGTGTTTATTAATAAAGTATTTTATTATCTCTAATTAAGAAAGGATTAGCATATTATTAAACATAGTTTTGTCTTAATGCATGGCTACGTGGAGAAATACTATGTGGTTTTGCCCAAGTTGAATTATTCTTTTTTATTTATAAAATAAAAATTATTGACTAAATTAAATTATATTCGAAACAGATGAATTCTATGCACTACGCAATAAAAGTTATCTACACAATCATATCACTTAATTACTAAACTTTATAAATATACATTTTCCGTCCATTTTTATTTGTCATGTTATATTTTTCAAAAGTCAATTTAACTAATTTTCAAAGTTAAATTAGTTTACATTAGTTCAATATTTTAAACAGAAAATTTAAATATTCAAAACTAATACGACAAATAGTATGAATTACAACTTTTTGCATATCAATATAATGAAAATATTAATAAAAAATTCTTATTATTTATATAATTATTAAAAATGAACAGATGGAGTAATAATTGTGTTACTAAACAAACAAAAATTGTTGTCGGTCTAATTAAGGATAAATCATATAAAAGATGTTTACTATATGGTATCTAGTGATATATAGTTAGCGATAAATTTTATAGCTATAATTTCTTTTTATTTTCTAAAATATACGTATGATAAATTCTATTCATTTATTTTTACTTTTTACTATTTTGACTTGATATAATTATTGAGATAGGCGGTTTAGCATACTATTCCTATTAATTAATGTTTGGTATTGATTTTGAAAAAATATTGAGAGAAAAAAAATATTTAACACTAAAGATAGACATGTATCTCAAAAAGTGATAAATAAAAATAAATATTTATTTTAAAAATAAGCTAAAAGTAAAAATTAACAGAGTATTAAATTAGTATATATTATACTCAATTTAAAAATCTATACATTATCCAAATAAATAACTTAATTTAATTTGAAAATTATAAGCACGTAGGCTTCTTATTAAATCCATTTTGTAAATTATAAGTACATAATCTATACTCCACGATTATTAATTTATGGTTGGCTTTTCAATAAGATGAAAAGTCGATAACTCTTTTTTTTTAAAAATTAAATTAAATAAACTAATATAAAATATTTAATGATCGTGTTTTGAGGGAGACAAATACAACTTATCTGATATGGGTAATTAGGCATTTTAAAATGAAAAAAAATATTATTTTATTTTATTTTATTTTTTCATTTGACTTTTTCTTATATAACTGGCAACTATTTTTTATCAAAAAATCAGTCAATTATGTTCGTGGATATGGTAATAACTATATAAAATTAAGTTTTCATTAATTACATGAAAAAATTCTACAGAGTGACTAGTGGTACCCCATATAATTTTGACTTCATATTTTAGATTATGTAAAAGTCAAATCAAACTTTTCGTTGAAAAATACATAGTACTTAATAGATATTGATATAAATTATGATAGGATAATTTAAAATTTTAGTTCGAAATTTTAAAGATAAAAATTTTTTATTAAAAGTTTTGTTCTCAGAATCAGAAATGAACGAATCTATATTTAATCGAGTCCTAGTAAACACGATAAGGAAAATCTAAGTCAATAGACAAAGAAATATTTTTGTATAAATAAATCTATTATTTCATTTGGTTCATTTTTTAAAATTATATAAGTCAACTTGAATGGATAATAATTCATAATAATAATGTCCAATAATTTGTCGGCAGTTGGAGAAAAAAAGGACATAAAGGCATAAAATTCAACGTCCAAATTTAAAAATTGCATGTGGTGATTTTTATAAATTATGATTTAATTTATATACACCGTAAAAATAATTTGCTAAAAATTAAATTTAATCGATTATAACATGTTATGACCCTATTCATATCAGACTTGATATAAAAAGTTAAGTCTGTTATTATAAGTTAAATTAACGTGATAAAATATTACATATTTATCTGTCAGTGCACAAAACATAAACTCATTAAGAATTACTATATTATAAATTAATAATTTTAGTTGTTAATTAGTCAACTAAGTATAGTGATCATCTTCCTAGTTTCTTCTAATTAGTTCTTCTTTAAACTTTTTTAATGCTTGTGTTAGAAGGCTTTGGAAAAAACTAATAACTTCTAAGCACTTTTATTAGTTTAATTAACTTGGATTTGCATTATAATTTTTTTTTTTTGATGATTACTTTTAGAACAAAATGCCTTTGTCGGTTTGAGATTACGGCGTAATCTAGATAGATTAGCGATTATACCAATAATGTATCTTGTGATGTGAGGAACAATAATGTAATTTTATTTCTAATGTTAGAGAACTTTTTGTTTTTTTTCATAATACGATAGAATTTTAAACGAAGCGATATAAGTGATCGTGTTTTATATGTTGAATCCCACTTAAATGGTATTTAATGTGTATATTAGTTTTTATTCTCTAGACAGGTCAATATAATCACAACAATAACATATCAATGAAATCATCTGCAATTAGACCTGTCATGCAGAATCTTATTAGGAACGTGATTCTAGCTGATATCTAATAATATATGAAGGTCAACGATTTTGGGTTGAAGATTATTAGAAGGTAGTCGAATATTGTCTACTTTCATTTCAAATCTTTGAGTATCATTATTATTACTCTCTTACTGGCATATTCTTCTATTTTAGTATATTACCCGTTGTTTCATTATATTTGTTATAGTCTATCATATTTTTGTCGTTGCTTAGGCATTGTTCTCTTTTTCGTTTGTTTTCAACATATCTTTTTTGTTGCTACATATTTATTTTACACTTTTTATATTTTTGCTTGAGTAGCGAAAGTCTATTATAAACGATATTTCTTTCTTCTCAAGGTATTATATGATAATTATACGTTCAGCTTGTGAAAGTAGACTAAACATATATTATTATTATATTGTCATATATATCGTTAGTGCATAAAACTTAAAATTTGTATATAACGATAAATTTAATAATACACGTAGAAGTGAAATTAGACATGGTCAATATTGGTTGATCGTTATTACAAGTAGTTTGACAAATCATGCATTACCTTTAAGAGACAAGAGAGGATACTGGGAAATTCCTAGCAATTAGCTATAGATATGGTCCAATTGTTAGATATTTTGAATATTTTTCTTCTTAATATATGAAATTGATGTTTAGAAATGAATTGATTATGATTGAGCTTTTAGATAGTTGTTAGATATTTTGAATGTTTTATTTATTAATATATGAAATTGATGTTTAGACGTGATTTGATTTTAATTGACATTTAGAAAACTATTAGATAATAAAATGTTTGAAATTAACTCATCTAAAAAACGAATTTGTATGAAAGAATATTTAAGTAACTTAAACACAATGTATTTATTCAAAATATCATGTTGAAGTCTTATAGTATATTTTAGGCACTTATTGCAAACTTCATAGTCATTCACCATTTTTATTGTTGTAAATCAAAGTAATTAATTGATAGGTATTTTTAAATAATTTTTTTACTTTCATGAGGAAAGAATAAGGTGTCAGTATAATATTTTATTTTATTCAAATTTCGTTTGTAATATTACACTGAATATGTTATTGTTACTGATGTTTAATGAGTTAATCTAGTAAAATAGGTTTATGATTAGCATAACCATCTTAGGCGCAAAATAGTTTAATGCATATCTTTCGTTGAAAAATTATGTCATATGAATATATCAGTTAAATGTTATTAATTATAAATGTATATTAATTTTATATATTCTTAATTATAAATATATTTTTTAATAAATAGTAGATTTGTAAAGCCTTTTGACTATAAATTCAATATGATTATAGCAGTTTTGCATGTCTGCTGGTGTGCTTGATTTTTATTAAGTCATGTCCGAATTCAACGGGAGAAATATGCTCACTTTTTACTTATTTATTTCTTAAAAAAATATAAAATATATTGACTCGATTAATTTTTATTTATAAAATAATAAAAATAATAAACATTGGAAATATTTTAGTCTTGTATTTGAAAAATAAACAATATCGTGAAATTTCAAATAAGAATAGCTATCTAGACAATTTTAATTTTTAATCAGACAATAACTTCAAAAAATTACGCTTCAAATTCAATTTACAAATTAAATTTATTTTACTAGTAAAACTTTGTTGATATTTGCTTCTAGAATTTTACGTTTGAAATTTAAATTAAAGTAAATTAAACTATATATCATATGCACTTTACTTTCTTTAGGATTTTCCCTTTTTTTAATGATAACTTTTAAAATAAAATGCCTTTGTCGGTTTGAGATTACGGCGTAATTTCGAATTTACATAACAAATTTTATCAAATTTAAATGATCTCTTCTTGACACGTAAAATATTTTATGTTTATACCATATATAGTTAGGATTAGGATTTTTTCACTTTATTATTCGATTGCTATCTAAGTTATAAAATATACATAAAGTTTAAATATTTATATTTTTATTTTATAAAAATATTATTTTCGATAGATTTTCACGTAATCAAAAATTCTTTTCGATTGTTATTTTTGATAAATTTTAACACGATCAAAGGTCATTTTCGATTGTTGTTGAAGCAAAGTAACTACTAGATTATTTTGTGTTCACACGTGAATATGTATTTGTAAAACATGCATTTTGACTCTTCCATAATAATTCCAAATATTGACTTGTGACCATACATTCATTATGCGATTTCGGTGAGTTTAACTTTTATATATTAACAATATTGAATAAAATTTAAATTATATATTCATTACAAAAATGAAATCAGGATATGAAATTAAGAATGATAATGATTATAATTTATAACGTGAATAAGTAACATATAATTATTATAATTTTTTATAAATAAAATATATGGAAACACTATTAATTAGGTATATATAATGAATTTTTGTCAATAATTTTTCTACGTGCTTTGTCACCTCTATCGTAGAAAATATTGCTTGTGATATATCCTTAATTAGGAAAGATTAATATGAAAGTCTTTCTTCTTTAGGCAATAATATATTCGTTTGATTAATTTTTCTTTTAAATGTATTCTTAAAAATAATTCTAGTTTTAAAATTATTTTTTAATTTTGACTTTTTATCCAATGTATTTAAAATTAAAAAATTAAAAAATATCTTATATTTTTTTTTGTAAATTCAAATTGATTAAGTTAACAATTGGAAATTACCGCAACTAATAAAGATCGGATCACATCTTTTCCATTACCAAAAATTGGAAGAAAAAGTCATTAGTAGGTAGTTAAAGTAGGTTTATATAGTGGTCATCTATGGTTAAGATTAAATTTAAATTGATTAAAATTAGATTAATAAATGAATGTTTGTCTAAAAATTATTTGAGTTAAAACGAGTCCAACTTATTTAAATTCATATAAAAAAGCACACTAATAATTCTCAACAAAGACAATTCAATTATTAAAATTCAAACCAAAAGACTTTTAATTAAGAATAATATTTCTTATGTTATACTTTACCACCTACAAATTTGATAATTTATCTTTGAAAAAAGATAATTTATTGAAGTCTCATTAATTCTATTTTAGGCATTTGAAAATTTCATAGAAGAAGAACAATCACATGTTCTTTATCATTCTGTTTCGAGTAAAATTAGGTTTTAATCTTCACATGTGAATGTATTTGTATAACTTTTTGACTCGATTGCATGAATATTTTAGGCTCTATACTTTAGCTATGTAAGGCCGTGTAGGATCGTATTGAATATGAACAGATAAAAAATAAAAATAGAATAAAAAATTTAATCTATTTATATTTTATACGAAATAAAAAAGAGAGTTGATCAATATAAAAAAAAAATAGACATATATGTATCGATAATAAAATTAATTATCTAAAAACATATCCAACCATATTTCGTGATATTCATATATAATAACAATTTACTGTTCTCTTTATTTATCTAAGCTATATTTCATGAGTTTCATATTGATTATTAATACTATTCAACATTGAGATATTTTTAATACAAAGAAATGAATATGTTAAGTAAGTAAAGAAAATAATTGATAGTTAAAAAAAAATTTACGAAAAAATTATTTTAAATATGTTTTACTATTAATTAAGTCTTGGTACTATGAATATCTATATTATCCATCTGGATATCTATTTTAGTGGATATTATTCATATTGATTTGATGTATATTTTTTTTTGGGAAAATTGGTATAAATGCAATTAATAATGTAAATTAATTGCTATAATTAATTTTTTATTTAAATTAGCCCGTAGCAATTGTTTTGCCAGTCACTTCTCTCCCATCCCTCAAACTCTCGACTATCGCCACTCTCCTTCTTCGCTAGCCATCCGCGCTCGCTTTCATCACTTTTTTACGAACACAATGTTATAAAATCTGTTACTATTTGTTAAGCAAGAAAATTATATAAAAATATATCGATATTTGTTCCTTTTCTCTCTCATCTTCCCAGATCTCGCTCGCTCACCCTCGTCGGCTTGCTTATACAAACAGAGTGAAAATGATATTGTGTTTCTTTTTTACAAACGGAGAAAAATGTATATAAACACTGCAAAAACATTATTTTTTCGTCCTATAACACTTATATTTCAATAAAAATACTCCCCTTCCTATTTTCTTTGCCTTTCTTTTTCTTTCTCGTTTTAACCAAATTCAAATTTTATAATAATTTTCTCTCTTTCCGTTTTATATACATTGATCATTGTAATATTCTCGGCCCAATTCTCTTTGCCTTCTCTCTTCTATTTGTATACAATTCAAATTGTATATAAACTCAGTTTAATATACTTATAATATACGCAATTCGTTATTGTACACTTTGTTTTTATACAATTATCTCTCAAGTCTCTTTCTCTTCGCATTTTATACAATCATTGCAATTATATATGTACCCGAATGTAGACATTTATATTTTTGTAGGGGTATGCACTTTTGCTATACCATACAAATATAATTTGTTATATTTGCTTATATAATATGAAGTTTTCCCTATTTTATAAACTCTTAGTTATTCAATCCTTTTTTAATGAATCGAATTGGGATAATTAATTATTTTTTCATTTTTGTTCATTAAATGTCGTATCCATGAACAAGACTTAGTATATATATATATATATAGTTATCTATATATATTATACTACTATACTATATATATCCTATATCTATCTTATATAGTCTATCAATATATAATATAATAGATAGAATACCTAAGATAGATCAGCAACTCTTTTGAAAATCTATTTTTGGATAATATTAATATCAATTGAATTGGTTATATTCTTAAAAAATAAAATTTAGGTAAACAAACGTTACAAGAAACATCCACGAATACACTTTTGTGAGTGAGTCTTGTGACATTAGTCTTATTTTTTCGATTAAATTAATTAAAGGCAAGATTAAAATAGTTGTATACTTTTCTTTTTCACCAACGTGGCAATTTATTATTGATGATTTTATTCACACGGAGAGGATAGGAGGAGATGACACCTAGCAAAGGCGAATCTAGAAGTTCGATAATAAATTTACGTAAATTTAATAATTTTTATTTAATCAGATTATATATACCAATGTTAATGATCAATTAATATTCAGACTTTATTTGTAGGACTAAATTAAAATGTATCGCATTTTGAGTGAAAGGTATTATACTTATAAATATTTCGATATTTTGAGTTTCATGTCAAATTAGCAGTAAATTTTCTAATTGAATTATCATTAAATATTATTGAATAATATATATCTGAATTGTCAGTTAACTTTCTTATATGAAATATCATCATTATTTCGGTAGGATAAGTAAATAGCTAATAGTTCAAATGAGCTTTGATAAGCATTTTGTGATAGTTCAAGTTAAAAATTCACACATCTCACAATTCAAATATGAAATCAGTAAACAGTATAACTAATATATTTAAGATGAGTACTAAATAGCCAAAAAATTTGGCCAGAATTTGATCAGAAAATTTTTAAAAATTATAATATTTTTTAATTTTAAAATAAATCGATCTTTTTTTTTTAAGTAAAAGATATTCAAGATAAAAGGGTAAAAATGTTTTAAAAAATAAAATTACATAGGAAAGATCTCATTATATCTACACATAAACAAACTTTAAATTCCGAATCAATATTTAACTATTTATTTTTATTTTTCGCTCCTAAATTGAAAAAGAAAAAACTAACTATATCTATTCAACCAAAGATTTTTATTCCTTTTGACTTGCAAATTTACAAAAATACAAAAAAAAAAAAAAGACACGTATTCTAACAGCCACCCAACGACCTTGAGTTTGGTCAAAAACAAACGGTTAATTAAAGTCTAAAGTTGGGTCTTTTTTTATATATATATTTTTATATATTTATTAAGAGATATATATATTTTTTTATTCTTCTAATGAATTCAAACGTTTATGGTCAATATAAAGAACATTTTCATATAAAATGAGCTAATGAACGATGTAAAAGTTCTCAACAAAAAAACCATTTCTACACTAATTCGAATATAATCAGATTTTACTAATATAAGTCATTTACTTAATATAATATATATATTATATATATATATATGTATATGTATAAATAATAAGAATGAAAAAAAAATTTAAATCCTCATTTTTCCTTTATTTTTAATTTTCCTATACTGAATAAGCAAGCAAAAATATATTATCATTTAATAAAGATTTTATATTGATTTTATAAGAACGAAATATGAAAGGCAAGAGACATTGTTTTCTTACTTTCATTGAAAAAGTTTATTTTTAAAAAAAAATAATATGTAGAATAATGTAATGGCTAATATAATATAAAAAAATATTTCTATATTCTTTTCTTACTTACCAAACATAACCACATATTCTAGAATTTTACCAAAAATTAAAGGGGAAAGGTGGTAGGCTAAAAATTGTTCTAGTTATCCATCTCAATTTATACGATACATTATTCACTTATGGATCAATGGGCTTGGGCCATAAGTTAATGGTTGGGCCTTTTTCATTTCGGCCGAGTCATCAAACATTTATCACGGGCATCAATTAAACTATTAAAACATTATATAATATATATATTATATATATCTACTAATATCTATAATATATCTATATATATATATATAATATCATTCATAGTACTAAAGACTTAATTATCCCTATTTTTATTTTTTGTATCGCAAAAAATCCTTTAAAATTTATGGATTTTCATTTCGATACATCACTAGACTTTCGGATATATTACCAGACATCCGAATACATAGTAGAGGGATGTATCAGAGAGGGGATAGGACGTTCAGATACATAAGGAGAGATGTATTAAAGAGGAGGTAAAGATGTATCAATGAGAGAGGAATTTTAAAACTTTAAAAGTAACAGGTAGTTTTAAAGATTATGTCAAATAAGATGTATATTTAGCAAATTTTTCCAAAATATACATTTTCTGTCTATTAGTTTTCGAGTAAATTTCATGTATATTTGTAAATTGTATATTTGTATAAAAATTCAATTTGTGTATATAAAGGTTTGTATGAGTATATAATTTGAAAATGTGTATATGTGAAAAATTGAAGTTGCTAGAATTTGTATAAATATATGTCCTGCTTGTTGTCGAAATTCTTAAGATTATAAATGTATATGTATACAATTTAATTAACAAAAATTTATAGAATGAGATGAGCTTCTGGCGGAACCTAAAATTTTTGAAGAAGTTTTGACACCGACGAAGACGTGCTGGAGGATTTTGAAATTTGAAATTGAATTTCTGGATAAGATTAAGGAGGAATTGAAGGAATGAAGAGAAGAAATTGTATAAAGTAAAGAGAAAGGAGAAAACATCCGTTTTAATAATTTATACAAATCGGTTGGGCCCTCTAATAGCAAAGTGATCGAGTATTTTCTTATTAATAAAAATAACTGAAAAGATAATTATTGTATTTAATATAATTTATTTGTTTGTCATTCTCTACAATTATCCCTTATTTTTTTAGAACACCCCAAAAGGTAATTATCCATTAATGTTTCATAGACCAACTAATCTTAAAGTCAAAGAATATGCAAAATTAAAATAAGAAAACAGATTAAGATCTGGGCCCAACAAGTAGAAGCCCAATTACTCCGAAATAAAGGCCCATGATTGACCAAGAAATAATCTATGTGATAAGTCATGCTTTGGTTTATTTTCTTTTAATTGAATTTTGTGAAATTTTGGTTCGAAAATCATTGTTAAAAAATAATAGAATTTAGCGGTGGACAAAATTCATTAATCTTACTTAGCGATGATTTTTTTTTTAACTAAGCAAATTAATGAGGACATTCTCAACTAATTTATTTCGACGAAATATTCAAAAAAAATTAGGAAAACGTTCTTGTTTAACATCATTATACGAAATGTCATAATAAGAGCTTTTTAGGATCTATTCTACCAATCCATTCATGTTATTGGGCATTTCTGCATTGGTTAAGTGTCTGGTAAGTCAATTGCTTTCTTCTGTTATCCATATGCGCTTGTTTTTCTATCCTTAAAACTCGATAACTCATAAACCTTTCGTATTTAAAGATATATGGTTAAAAGGGGGATGGGGATAGGGTAGGGGGTTGTTTCATAGTTAGCTAAGAAATCGATTGATTGGCTTAAAAAGGAAAGGAAATACAACATTAAAAACAAAAGGGATAGGAATAAATTGAATAAATTAAAGAAAAATATATAAGTTTGTAGAATTAGAAAGTATGTATTTTAAAAAAATGTCTAGATATTCATACTCAAAATTAAAATACATAAAATATTTAAAAATCTTATTGATTTTCTTAAATTTTAAAATTTAACGTTAAGTTTAAAATCAAACGAAATAAATTAAAACAAAAGTAACACATGTTATGTCCTACAAAATGTTTGGTACGCCGCTCATAGTGTTGGCCCACCATCTTTGAAAGGACAAGTTTCATTCAAAATATTAATCAATAATCATTTCGTTCCTTTTTTATAACTAATTGGTTCATAATATTTGTTATTTCATAAAAATTAATGTATAAATATAATATTTCTTTTATTTTATCATGGTAAGTTATTAGACTTGAAAATATACATTTAACCAATATAGAAAAAACAAAATGAAAAATCTATGTTTATTGGTCAAATTAATTCATTTGATTGAAAAGTTGACTTCAATTTTTTTTTGAAAAAATAAAAATAGGATAATACAGTTACTTAATTTCTTAATACACATGAAGTAAAAAATGATGACATCTAAATAGGAATGGTAGAGTACAAAGTAAACACATGAAACTAATAGAATTTAATATTTGGCATATATTTACGTAAAATAATTTTTCGATAATAAGTATTCAAATTTCCTACCTTTACCTCTGAGTTCCACCTATATATATATATATATATATATATATTAGCAATTACATGATTTGATTCAATAGTATATTCTTCTTTTACAGGAAAAATCACCTTTATAAGATTGTGCGTTTAGTGTTTAACATGAAAAAATCAATCTACTACTCATGATAATTATAGTAATGTGGTGTTAACAAATGAAAATATCACAAATTGACAAAAGTTATTGATTTTACATTTTACTTGGAAGTCAATATTGGAACTCAAATAATTGAAATATCATATCACTGTAAGAAAACTGTGATACATAGAGATTTTTTTAGGAATTAATATGAAAAATCGCAGAAAATCTATTTTTCTACAAATTTTCATACTAATTTCTAAAAGAATCTCCATAATTTATAGTTTTCTTGTAGTATATATAATCACAAAGCCTTTGGATCACATCATGTGAAAGTAGGACAAAGTTTTGGGGGCCTAGTTCAAATTTCCATTTTAAACTTCAATAGGTATTTTTGAGAAACTATGATTGAGTAATCCATACAACACATGCACCAATATGTGATAGGATATATATATATCAAATGATAATGATCGAAGGATGTACAAAGATTTAATTCTAATATTTATGGGGTGAAGAGATTGTTTCAAATAATTTTTTTGATTCATAATAAAGAAGTGTAATCAAAATAACATTGAAAAAAAATAACGACAATAAAATATCAAAACAAATAAAAAAAAATGAAGTTAAAGGTAATAATAAAAATGTAGAGTAAGATACTCATGAATACTAAATAAGGAGAAGATGAGGAAAGGCCCCTAGCTCTAGTTCTAGCCCTAGCCACCGTCTCTTCTAAAAGTACGACAACAATAAACTACTTGTACCATTTTATCTTAACTTTCGACTTCAAAATCTTTTTATTTAGGGCTATGCCTACAGTAAGTTAAAATATGTCATGTCCTATGTAATCGATCACCTACTCACAATTCTTTTTTGGTGTACCTAACCTTTCTTAGAATCTGTAATAGGCTTACAGTCAACTTCTTACATCTCTTTATTGATGGATCCTCGTAATCCTTTCTTCACACGCGTGAAGCATTTGAGTCTCGCTTTTATCATCTTCTCTGTTACATAGGCCACTTCCATCATGTCATGTATAACTTTGTTTGTAATCCTATGATCTTTCCTAATACCTCACACACCCCTATGAACATTCTCATTTCTGCTACCCTCTTAATCTTCTTAATTAAATTGCTACAACAAAAATAATTTTTAGCGGCATTAAATATTAACACTAATAAAGAGTGATAATGTCTTTATCGGCATTAGTTAAGTGTCATTAGAATCAATGTCGCTAAAGACTTTAGGGACATATATAAAGAGTGCCAATTGCCGCTAAAAATACATATTTAGCGGCAATTAATAATTAAATGTCGCTAATGATCATTTTTGTTATAGTGAATGTGCACATGTTCTTAACTAGAAACATATTATGTATACATCAAAGTAGATCTAAGCATCACTCTATAGAACTTATCTTTAAACCTTGGTGACACATTCTTATCACAATATCCCAACGCAAGCCGCCAATAATTAATCCAGCCTGCTCTAATATGATATGCGACATTAACATTATCTCCTTACGTTCTAAGATTATACACTCAGGATAATTGAACTATATCTCTTAAATATAACTTGTGTATTAATAACTAGTCAGTAACAGAACTTAAATTTATAAACATTAATCTCCTTACCAAGATTATTTATCCAAGATACTTGAATTACCCCTCTTAATACATATTAATCTCACTTTTTTCACTTATAGAATGTTAATTTCAAAATTAAAAAAAATTTAATCTCACTTTCACAAATAAAAATTTTCAAAATTAAAAAAACAAAATAAAAAAGAAGGACCCACTTGACCGGGGGATTGAACCCGACGTGAATCGAACACGCAACCTTCTGATCTGGAGTCAGACGCGCTACCATTGCGCCACGGATCCGTTGGTTACATCTGATTTACTAATTTTAATTATTTACGAAATAAATTGATGTGTTTTAATTTAAAGTCAAATATAAATAAACTATCAAACCAATATTAGAAAATTAGAGGAGTCTCATAATTTCAAATAAAAGAAAATCTTTTTAAATCTAAACATATTTGATAGCATCCAAAAATGAATATTTTGATAGTAAAAGTTGATAACAAAAAAAGATATTTAAAAGCAATCTCGTGACTGAAATTACATGTCTTAATTGAAAGTATTTTATCTGTTTAAAAAATAGCTCTAGACAGATCATTACTAAGAGGAGAGTTGGAAATTTCTTGTTATTCAAGTGTTGTCATCGATATAAATTTAAATTAATCAGGTTGATTATTATTTTATATCAAATTTTTTTTTTCTTAAGAAAAGAAATCCATAAATTAGGTGCAGTACTTTCTCCATAAACATTATGTAAATATTCAATGCGAATATATTTTTCTAACATTATTCATTCTTTTAACTTATTTATTAATAAAATCAATATTAAGCTATTCCCGGACCACTATTTTAATTATTTTTTCCCCATTCAATTCACATGGTCATATACTGGTTCTGATTAACTCGGAGTTATTTAAGGAGAAAATACTTTTTAATAAATAAATTGTTTACTCACAAAATTCAAATTTAAAAATTTCTTATTAAATATTTCCTATAAAAAAGAAAAAGAAAAATCGTATTCATTTCACTTTTCATGGAATTGCAAGTAAGGTCCATGTGGACATTAATTTGTTTTCTTCTTTTTCTAAAATAATACATTTTAAAAATATTGTTTTAGTTACAAAATTTCCATTTTTTTTAACAACATACTTAATATAATTTCATTAGTGAGGTCCAAGTAGGATACAATATAAGCAAATTTTATTTCTATCTCATAAAAATAAAACAATTATTTTGATAGACCCTCAATTTAAATGAAGTCTGTCAAACAGTTTGAAAATTGAGATACATATATCAAACAATTACAAGAAGATAATGTGAAATGAAGACTATTATATAACAAATAGGAAAAAAGAATAATAACGACAACAAAATAATGCAATAATCGAAAACAAAAAACACCAATGATAGCCAAAATGCAAAATTAGAATTTCAAGAATAATGTTAATATTACTTATATAAAGGAAATTCCAAATATAACCACCAAGCGTATTTCACAAGGAAGTGAGAGAACGCTCAGCTACTAATCAACCTTCTATTTTGATTCGAAATCTTCAAACCCTCTTAATAAAAGTCATATCGTCAATAAAATCAAAATATGTTATATCTTGTCTAATTAATCACTTTCACCCAATATTTCTTCGATCAACTTCTATTATAATTTTTTTATCATCAAAATTCAAATTCGAAATCTCTAAATTAGTATATTTTTTCTTATTTCACAACATTGCCAGTAGATATGATGTGGTGACCGTGATTATGGCTGGTGACAGTGTTGGAGTCGTGTTGTGGAACCAATGAATAATGAGATGTGGGCAATTTTGGTCAATGAAGCCACCCATCTTATTGGTTGTGGTACCTTCATTTGCCCACCATACTATTATCATATATTAGAGTGATATTGGACATTTCACTAAGCTATGTGTCATGGCCTCATGGGCTTGTTTTTAATGACACACAACAATTGCTAGACCCCCTACCCCCTCAAAACACTAGGGGTAGGGTTAAGGTGGGGGATGGGTCACTAAAATATCTAGAAAAGTTAGTAGGGGTGGTGGTGGTGGATTAGTGGAGTAGGTGTAGGATGTGCATGTTAGCATTATCAAAGACTCTTATCTCTCTCTCTCTCCCCCTTATCCTTTTGTGTGTCATCATTCATCATAATCCCCACCCAAACAACTTGCTCAAAATTCAATGTCCACCCCCCCTACCTCTCAACATCATCATTCAACTACCTCAACCTTCACCACTACCACCTCATCACATTTGCTATCTTGCGCCTCTACCCCTCACCCCCTCCCCCTCCCCCCTACCCACCATGTCTTAACATCATCATATACAAGTACAAGTACAACAACCTCAACCACCCCTTAACTTTTGCTATCTTGCGCCTCTCTAGCACTACCCATTTCCCCCACCTTATTTCCTACTCATTCAACATTATCATATAATAACATTTATCGCCTCGTTTTTATTCATTAGTCGATAGATAACATGTGAATATTTCTATTTGCAAAGGACGATAAGTTAGTTAAAAAATTATTTACTCATTATTCACATCACTTATTATGTCTCGAAATTAACCACCCTACCACCTTTGCTATCTTGAGCCTCTCTAACACTACCTATTACCCACCTTATTTTCTTACTCATTTTACATCTCACTCAACATCATCATCATCATCATATCATACAACCTCCACCACCTCATTATTTTTGCTAACTTGCGCCACTAACCCATCCCCCAACCCCTACCATTCACACCACCCTTTATGTCTCAACATCAATCATACAACAACCTCAACCAACCCTACCAGCTATGCTATCTTGCACCTATCTAGCACTACCCACCCATTTCCCATCCACCATCACCACTCACCACCCTATTTTCCTCTACTTTTATATTTCACTCAATATCATCAAAACAACAACAATCTCCACCACCCCACCACCTTTGCTATCTTGCACCACTCTAGTTCTACCCATTCCTCCACCCCCTCTTTTTTTTTATTTAAAAGCCACTCAATTTTGCTATAAACAAAACCACACACACAACATTAAACGATGTCGTCCAACGTTGATTCTACCGTCGTAGTAGCAGAAGATGCCGTCCCGGAGGAGAAGCTACCGCCGCCGGTGAGGAGATTTCCACCGCCGTGTTGGACCCAAGAAGAGACTTTAGCTCTTATTGAAGCCTACCGTGAACGATGGTACGCGCTCCGCCGCGGGTACCTACGGACGGCGGATTGGGATGCGGTGGCAGCTACCGTGACCAGCCGCTGCCCAGATGCTTCTCCGGCGAAAACATCAGCTCAGTGCCGACACAAAATGGAAAAACTCCGGCAACGCTACCGTGCTGAGAAACAGAGATCCCTTTCCTGTCCTACCGGTAGGTTTTTCTCATCTTGGTTCTTCTTTGATAACATGGACGCCATGGAAAATGGTACTACTGTTGCAGCAATCAGATCTAATAATCAACAAATCGCCGAGAAACAACAAGCGGTTACTGCTGTTTCTGGTGATGGGTATGCTTTAAAAACAATGATGGATCAGAATTTTTTGAAATTGAAGATCAATCAAAAGAATGGTATAGATTCACCCCCAAATTTCATGTTTAATCATGCTTTAGCTGCGACTAAATCCGAAAAGATAAACTTTGCTACTAGAATTCCAAATGGGTATTGTTCATACATGGATATGGGATCTAACAAACAAGAACATCCACATGATGTTGAGTTTTCAAGTGGGTATAGGATGAAAAATGGAATTTCAATGAAAGCGAAGCGAACAGGGAGGATTATTGGAGATGTAAATGGATTTGATCGAGGTGGGGGGAATTTTGTAATGAATCCTAATTTTGATTGTGATGAAGGAAGTGAATATAATGGAAGTAATGCTAGTGATGGTTTCCATATTAGGAATATGGGTGTTTCCAGCTCAAGAAGAAGTTATAATAGTGGGAATGTTGAACAACAACCCAATCTTGATTCTAGGTTCAGTCCTGGTTTGTCGAAATTTGGGAAGAAGGGAGGAGGTGGTGGTGGTGTAGGGATGAAGAGGGGGAGGGATCCGGTGGAAGAGATGGTTTTATCGATTAAGTTATTAGGCGAAGGGTTCATGAAAATGGAGAAAATGAAGATGGAAATGGCAAAGGAAGTAGAGCAAATGAGAATGGAGATGGAGATGAAACGTAACGAGATGATACTCGAATCACAGAAGCAGATTGTGGAAGCATTCGTGAAGGTCTTAGGCGAGGTTCACAAGAACAAAAATGCAAAGACTGAATCATAGCTCTCTCTCTCTCTCCCTAAGGCCTTATGTTGACAACAACGACGACAACTCAATCCCAAACAAGTTGGAGTACGCTCGTTTTGATGATTCTTGATTTGTATGCTCTTTGCTTTACATTTGCTGTCTATTTCTGACTTGTGTGATCATCATAGTTGATCAAAGTTTTAGTCTTTTAGATCTGTTTGCATTTTCCAGGCAATCTGTAGCATATGTATGTGTACAGCTACTAGTTTTAGTAGTAGTAGTTGTTATTGATATAGTATTGTGTTGTAGTAGGATTATGAGAAGTGATGAGGGATTTATGTTGATCTGATTCTTAAAGAAATGTTACAACTCTTTTGCCTTTTATCAATTGCTTGACTACTTTACTTTCGTTGGATTCATGTGCGGCCCCTTAAACTTGCTCGATTAATTTATTTAGTCATTAGAAACTATGACTTTGTGGAACTTGATGTGAGTTTATGTTGATTTCCATTGCTTCTGGAGGGCATTTGAACAAATACGAAAACGCTTCAATTCCAAACAAGTCGGATCATGTTGGTTTTGAAGATTCTTGGTTTTTGTCTGTGTTTTACATTTGTTGCCTATTTCTGACTTTGTGTGATTATCATAATTGAATCAAAGTTTAGCCTTTTAGGTATGTTGGCATTTTCCAGGCAATATATAACATGTAGTATTGTGTACAGCTACTAGTTTTATACCTCTCTCCGTTCTAAAATAAGTGGTGTTTTAGCTCATTCCACGCCCATTAAGAAAAATAATGAATACAAGGTATAATTTACGAATTAATTGGTTAACTGCTTTGCTTCTGATGAAATTATTATTTGGAAAAAAACTTTCATAAGGAAAAATATCCTTTGCTTCAAATAAGGAAAAACAAGTGCATTATACTAAACTAATTTCAAGATTTTATTAGTTAAAAGCTCCCACTTCATTAATTGAGCAAAGCTTTGGCTAAAAAGTAATGAAACCTTTCTATTCTTACAAATGTTCACTTTTAAACTCTCATGTTATCCTTAATGTGAGAGATTATGGACGGACGTCCACAAAAAATTTTGGTATTTTTGACGTCGAAATTCGGATCACCCAAAAAATAGTTTGCTATAAAACACGAAAATCATCTAAATAGGGGGTATGCGCACTTCGGGGCTCGTTTGACCTTGAAAATGGGTCGGATTGGCCGTAATGGCCAACTGGCTGCATGGCCAAGGTATTGACGGACGTCCTTAAAAAAATTTAAATTTTTTGACGTCTTAATCCGGATCACCCAAAAAATGGTTTGCTATAGCACACGAAAATCATCGAAATGGGGGGTATGCTCGCTTTGGGGCTCACGTTTGGACATTCCAAAATGGGGGGTCTGACTAGGCTGTGGGTCCAACCGGCTGCATATCCAATGGATGTCTTCAACGACCGTCCCAAAAAAGTTTTGGCATTTTTGACTCTGAATCCGGATAAGAACCCAAAAAATGGTTTGCTATAGCACATAAAACATCATCTAATGGGATGGGGGGGGTTATGCGCGCATCGGGTTCGGTTTGACCTTGAAATTGGTCATATTGTGGCTCTGAGGGCCAACTGGAATAAGCAGGTCTTGACTGCGCCACAAAAAAGTTTGACATTTTTGACTTCGGAATGCGGATACCAAAAAAAAGTTTACTATAAGACACGAAAATCATCTAATGGGGGGTATTGCGCTTCGGGGCTCGTTGAACTTGAAATTGGTCGGACTGGCTGTGAGGGACAACCGGCTGCATAGCCAAGGTCTTGTAGGATGTCCACAAAAAAGCTTGGCATTTTTGACGTCAGAATCTGGATAACCCATAAAATGGTTTGTTATAGCACACGAAAATCATCTAAATGGGGGGTATGCTCGCTTCGGGGCTCGTTTGACCTTGTAAATTGGTCAGAATGACTCTGAGGGCCAACTGTCTGCATAGCCAAGGTCTTGACGGACGTCCACAAATTTTTTTGGAATTTTTGACGTCTTAATCCGGATCACCCAAAAAATGGTTTGCTTTTGCACACTAAAATCATCGAAATGGGGTATGCTAGCTTTGGGGCTCGTTTAATCTTCAAAATGGGTTTGAATGGCCGTGAGGGAAAACCGGATGCATAGCCAAGGTCTTGATGGATGTCCGCAAAAAAATTTGGCATTTTTGATGTCGGAAGCCGAATAACCCAAAAAATGGTTTGCTATAGCACACGAAAATCATCGAGATGGGTGTATGCGTGCTTCGGGGCTTGTTTGACCTTTAAAATGGGTTATACTGGCCGTGAAGGCCAACTGGATGCATAGCCAGGTCTTGACGGACGTCCACAAAAAAGTTTGGCATTTTTGACGTCGGAATCGGATCACCCAAAAATGGTTTTTTATAGCACACGAAAATCATCGAAATGGGGGTATGCGCGCTTCGGGGCTTGTTTGACCTTTAAAATGGGTCAGAAATGGCCGTGAAGTCCAACCGGATGCATAGCCAAGGTATTGACGGACGTCCACAGAAAATTTTCGTATTTTTGACGTCTGTATCCGGATCACCCAAAAAATGGTTTGCTATATCACCAAAAAAACCTTCGAAATAGGGGTATGCGCATTTTGGGGCTCGTTTGACCTTGAAAAATATTTGGAGTAAAAGTGATGGCCAACTAGCTGCATAGAAAAGGTCTTGACGGAAATCCACAAAAAATTTTGAAATTTTTGACGTCGCAATCCGGATCACCCAAAAAATGGTTTCTTATAGAAAACAAAAATCGTCGAAATGGGGGAATGCTCGCTTCGGGACTCGTTTGACCTACAAAATGGGTTGGACTGGCGGTGAGGGCCAACCGGCTGCATAGCCAAGATCTTGACGGACATCCGTAAAAAAGTTTTGGCATTTTTGACGTCGGAATCCGGATAACCCAAAAAATGGTTTGCTATAACACAAGAAAATCGTCGAGATGGGGGTATGCGCGCTTCAGGGATTTTTTAACCTTTAAAATGGGTCGGAATGGTCGTGAATGCCAACCGGATGCACTGCCAAGGTCTTGACAGACGTCCACAAAAATGTTTGGCATTTTTGACGTCGAAATCCGGATCACCCAAAAAATAGTTGCTATAGCACACGAAAAATTGTCTAAATGGGGGGTATGCGCGCTTCAGGGCTCGTTTGACTTTGAAAATGGGTCGGACTAGCCGTGATGGCCAACCATATGCACAACCAAGGTCTTGAAGGACCTCCACAAAAAATTTTGGCATTTTTGACGTCAAAATCCAAATCATCTAAAGAATTATTTGCTATAGCACACGAAAATCGTCTAAATGGGGGGGTATGCGCTCTTCGTGACTCGTTTGACCTTGAAAATTGGTCGGACTGGCTTTGAGGGCCAACTGGATACATAAACAAGGTCTTGACACACGTCCACAAAATATTTTGGAATTTTTGACGTCGGAATTCGGATCACCCTAAAAATGATTTGTTGTAGCACTCGAAAATCGTCTAAAAGGGGGTATGCTCGCTTCGAGGCTCGTTTGACCATTAAAATGGTTTGGACTGGCCGTGATGGACAACTGGCTGCATAGCCAAGGTTTTGACTGACGTCCACATAAAATTTTGGCATTTTTGACGTCAGAATCTGGATCACCTAAAAAATGATTTGTTATTGCACACGAAAATCGTCTAAATGGGGGTATGCTCGCTTCGGGGCTCGTTTGAACTTCAAAATGGGTTTGACTGGCCGGAGGGGAACAACCGCTTCATCAGCCCCAGGTCTTGTACGGACGTCCCCAAAAAAAGTTTGGCATTTTTTGATGTTTGAATCCCGAATAATACCCAAAAATTGGTTTTTTGGGCTATAATCACTTAACATCAATCGAAATGAGGGGTATGCTCGCTTTAAGCTCGTTTGACTTCAAAATGGGTCCTGACTGGCCGTGAGGGGGCCACCGACTGCATAACCAAGGTCTTGACGGACCGTGCACAAAAAAAGTTTTGGCATTTTCTACAATCGAATCCGGAATCAGCACCCAAAAATTGGTTTGCTAATGCACAACGAAAATCATGGAATTGGGGGTTTCTCGACTTTGGGGCCTCGTTTGCCCTTCAAATGAGTCGACTGGCCAGAGAGGCAACCGATTGCATACCAGGGTCCTTTGAAGGACGTCCACGAAAAAGTTTGGCATTTTTGATGTCTGAATCTAAATAACCCAAAATGGTTTGTTATAGCACACGAAAATCGTCGAAATTAGGGGTATGCTCGATTCGGCTCGTTTTGAACTTCAAACTGGGTTTGGTAACTGGCTGCGAAGGCCAACCGGCTGATAGCAAGGTCTTGGACGGCCGTCCACAAAAATTTTTTGGCAGTCTTTTTTACATCGATTCGGATAACCCAAAATGTTTTTGCTATAGCTTACAGAAAATCATCTAACTGGGGGTCCTGCGCGCTTCGGGGATCGTTTGACCTTGAAAATTGGTCGTACTGGCTTGAGGCCACCGGATGCAATATCCAAGGTCCTTGCAGACTCCCAAATAAGAATATTGGCATTTTTGACTTCGAAATCCCGAATCACCCAATAATTGTTTGCTATAAGCACTAAAATCATCAATAGGGTATGCCGCTTGGGGCTCGTTTTGCGACTTGAAAATGAGGGTTTTGACTGGAAGAGAGTGCCCACAGGCTCGATGACAAGGTCCTTGACGGTTTCAACAAAATTTTTTTGCAATTTTTGACGTCGAAATCCTGATACCCAAAAAATGGTTTGCTATAGAAAACGAAAAATGCCGCGTAGGGTATGTACTTCTCGGGGCTCGTTTGACCGTACAAAATGGGTTAGACTGGATTTGGATGGCCAACAGGGCTGCCTAACCAAGGTTTGACGGACATCCATAAAAAATTTGGCAGTTTTTGACGTCGGAATCTGGTAACCCACAAAAATGGTTTTGCTATAACACACCGCAACGAAATCGTTAGGTTTGCGGGGTAATGCGCGATCGGGGCTTGTTTGCCCTTTAACACTTGGTCTGCCATGCTTTGAGGGCAAACTAAGATGCCATATACAAGGTCTTGGCGCACATCACAAATTTTTTTTGGAACTTTTTGACGTTGGAAATCCGGATCACCCAAAAAATGGTTTGCTTTAGCCACATAGCCGAAAATCGTCTAATAATGGGGGGTATGGCACGCTCGGGGCTCGTTTGATTCCGAAAATGGGTTTGGTCACTTTGCCATGATGGCCCAACCGCATGCAACAACGCAGGTCTTGGAAGGACCTCCACAAAATTTGGCATTTTGACGTTGGAATCCTGATCAGTAAAAATGGTTTGCTATAAGCACACGAAAAATCCAGACGAATAATGGGGCGGACATTATGCTCGCTTTGGGGGCTTCGTTTTGCCCTTCAAATGGGTTGGAAAATCAGTGAAGGTCATTGGGATGCATAGCTAAAAAGGTCTTGAAGACGTCCACAAATTTTTTTGAGTTTTTGAGACGTCGGAATCGGGAATCACCAAAAAATGGGGGTTCATGCTCGCTTCGAGACTCGTTTGACCCTTCAAATAGGTCTCATCTGGCCCGTGAGGCCAACCTTTGCATACCAAAATCTTGACGGACGTCCACGAAAAAAGTTTTGCATTTTTGACGTCAGAATCATCCGGATCACCACCCAAAAATTAGGGTTTGCTATAGCACACGAAACGTCTAAATGGGGGGATGCACTGCTTTCCGGGGCTTGTTTTTGACTTGAAAATGGGTCGGACTGGCTGTGATGGCCAACCGTCTGCACAACCAAGGTCTTGAAGGACCTCCACAAAAACGTTTGGCATTTTTGACGTTTGAATCAAGATAACCCAAAAAAAGGTTTGCTATAGCACATGAAAATCGTCGAAATGGGGGGTATGCTCGCTTTGGGGCTCGTTTGACCTTCAAAATGGGTCAGAATAGTCGTGAAGGTCAACTAGATGCATAGCCAAGGTCTTTACAGAAGTCCACAAATTTTTTTTTGAATTTTGATATTGGAATCCGGATCACCCAAAAAATGGTTTACTATAGAAAATAAAAATTGTCGAGATGGGGGTATGCTCGCTTCGGGGCTCGTTTGACGTATAAAATGGGTCGGACTGGCTGTGAGGGCCAACCAGCTGCATAGCCAAGGTCTTGACGGACGTCCATAAAAAAGTTTGGCATTTTGACCTCGAAATTCGGATAACCCAAAAAATGGTTTGTTCTAACACACGAAAATCATCGTGATGGGGTATGCGCGCTTCGGGGCCTGTTTGACCTTTAAAAATTGGTTGAATGGTCGTAAAGGCCAATCAGATGAAAAGCCAAGGTTTTGATGGACGTCCACAAAAAAATTTGGTATTTTTGACGTCAAAATTCGGATCACACAAAATATGGTTTGCTATAGCACACGAAAATCGTCTAAATGGTGGGTATGCGCGCTTCGGGGCTTGTTTGACCTTGAAAATGGGTCGGACTGGCCGTGATGGCCAACTGGCTTCATAGACAAGGTCTTGACGGACGTCTACAAAATTTTTTGGTATTTTTTTGGACACGAGCGGAGAGCTCCGGACACCCCATAAATGGTTGCTATTGCACAGAAATCGCAAATGGAGGTAATGCTCCGCTTCGGGGCTCGTTGACTTGAAAATTGTGGGTCGCACTGGATGTGAATTTGGCCCAAGCCGTCGCACAACCAAGGTCTTGAAGGACCTCCATAAAAAAGTTTGACATTTTTGACGTCTAAATCCAGATAACCCAAAAAATGGTTTTCTATAGCACATGAAAATCGTTGAAATGAGGGGTATGCTCGCTTCGGGACTCGTTTAACCTTCAAAATAGGTCGGACTGGCTGTTAGGGCCAACCGGATGCATAACCATGGTCTTGACGGACATCCACAAAAAATTTTGGCGTTTTTGACATCAAAATTTAGATAACCCAAAAAATAGTTTGCTATAGCACACGAAAATCATCGAGATGGGGGTATGTGCGCTTCGGGGCTCGTTTGAACTTTAAAATGGGTCGAACTGGCTGTGAAGGCTAACCGGATGCATAGTCAAGGTCTTGACGGACGTCCTGAAAAACTTTTGGTATTTTTGACGTCGGAACGGATCACCCAAAAAATGATTTGCTATTGCACATGAAAATCGTCGAAATGGAGGTATGCTCGCTTCTGGGATCGTTTGACCTTCAAAATGGGTCGGACTGGCGGTGAGGGTCAACCGGCTGCATAGACAAGGTATTGACGGACGTCCACAAAAAAATTTGAAAATTTTTTGACGTCGGAATCCCATAACCCAAAAAATGGTTTGCTATAGCACCTAAAATCGATCAAGCTGGGGGTACATGCGCGGCTTACTGGGCCTGTTTGAACCTTAAATGGGTCGTTAAGGCCGTGGAAGGCTAACCGGATGCATAGCCAAGGTCTTGACGGACGTCCACAAAAATTTTTGGCATTTTTGAATCGAAATTAGGATCACCCAAAAAATGGTTTGCTATAGCACACGAAAATCGTTTAAATGGGGTATGCGCGCTTCGGGGCTTGTTTGACCTTGAAAATGGGCCGGATTGGCTGTGATGGCCAACTGTCTGCATAGCCAAGGTCTTGAAAGACGTCCACAAAAAATTTTGAAATTTTTGACGTCTTAATCCGGATCACCCAAAATATGGTTTGCTATAGCACACAAAAATTATCGAGATGGGGGTATGCGCGATTCGGAGCTTGTTTGACCTTTAAAATGGGTTGGAATTGCCGTAATGTACAACTGGCTGCATAGACCAGGTCTTCACGGACGTCCAAAAAAAATTTGACATTTTTTACGTCGGAATCCATATCACCCAAAAAATGGTTTGTTATTGCACACGAAAAACATTAAAATGGGGGTATGCTCGAATCGGGGCTCGTTTGACCTTCAAAATGGGTCGAAATGGCGGTGAGGGCCAACCGACTGCATAGCCAAGGTCTTGACGGACATCCACCAAAAATTTAGTCATTTTTGACGTCAAAATTCGGATAACCCAAAAAATGATTTGCTATAGCACACGAAAATCGTCGAGATGGGAGTATGCGTGCTTCGGGGCTTATTTGACCTTTAAAATGGATCGGAATGGCCGTGAAGGTCAACTGAATGAATAGCCAAGGTCTTAATTTAGTTTAATAGGTCTCAAATAATGTTAATGTGATAATTTCTATCCACATACCACCGCTGTTGCCAGACTTGAAACCATTGTCTCTTAGACTACCAATAATCTTATAGTAACCCATAATCATAGGAATTAAACTACAAGTGAACTCTATGCTCGGACTTTCCAATAATTTCCAATAATGTTGTTGTACTATGTATCTAATCCTTCAAAAACGCATAGCTTTTAAAGAAACACATTATTTTGGCAATGTTGGAGTCTGAACAACATGGAGTAAATCTGGCCATTTTTCGACTTCGATCCTGGAAAATCAAAGCATCACTAGCAAGTAAAGTTGTGAAGTTATTTTTGCACTAAAAGGATTAGAAAAACGATACTCATGATCAGCAAAAAGACTTTACAACAATGGCAAAAGAACTAAATATAAAATCATTGCCCAGAAACAGAAAAAGGCCAAAAAAATAAAAATTACATGGCAGACCAAGCACTACAACAAAATGGAGAATACGAATTCTCCTTCAATTAGCATAGAAGAACTACCTGGATTACATCTTCTTGTAAGTATGAAAAACTAATGTTATACGAAACAATCTCAAGAATCCTTCGAACTGCTTGAGGTCTCATCTTTCCAAGATGCTTGCCATTGTTTGTCATAGAAAGTAGTCTCTTCCAACAACTTTTTGATAGTTTCTAAATCCTCATTCTTGCGGATTAGGAGGACACCAACAACGGCTACAAACAATAGTGTTTTGCAAAAGAAATTCCCCATTTGGTCGACTAGGCCTATACCGGTCAAGCTATCCACAAAGTAGGCCATAAAGAAACCAATCATTGCAGCACGACCTGTACAGGATTCACATCACCCCTTAGTTGATCAGCTTAATCCTAATATACGTACTGCTTTGTGTGTGAGAACAGGATACAATAGTGAGCAAAAAGGATATGGGACTCCTTAAACTCTAAAAGAGACAGTTCAAAGCTGGAATGGTCAGAAAACAAAGTAACAGTTGTAATGATACTAAAATAGTGTCCATTAATGTATATTTTTGTTGCTACAGTCCTGTTACTATCTGCTATTTTCTTGTACTTCTTTTACTTCTTTCTTTGGACTGCTTAAGACTATTTTTCCCTTGAGCTGAGGGTCTATCAGAAACAGCCTCTCTACCCCTGAGGTTGGGCTAAAGTTTACGCACTCTACCCTTCCAGACCTCAGTTTGTGGGATTATACTAGGTATGTTGTTATGTATGTTTTGGTCCTTGTGGCATGAAGGAAATAAAAGATAATTTGAAAACAAGTAGTCAGCAGTGTATGTTTTAAAAATTAGGATCTTGAAAATGTTATATTCTAATATTGGAGTAATATGCAGTTCCTTTTGGATGTAAATTCATCAACTTTTTGGATTCCCTGCCAATTTGAGGGGACAAGTCTTTTTGCTGTACATATTCACAACCAGCTCGGCGCAATTAATGGAACTTCAATTACTTATCAAGAAAAAGGAAAAGGGATATGAAGCAAACCATTGAGACGTTCTGCTTCAGGAAGATGGAATCTCTTCATCCATGCCCACCAAGGAATAATTGAGGTGTCGAAAAGCACAGGATCTTCATTACTTGATGACTCGGGGTTATCTTCTAACCACTTCCTTCTCCTAACCTCTGCAAATGAATAGCCATCAATTGTTATATTGCGATTATTTCCAAAAAAGGAGACTGTTGATAATGACTACTACCACTAGGCACAACCGATTAAATCTTAAAATCAAGCGAGCCAATGAATTATCAAGAAGGCATCAAATGTAGGTAAATGACTGGAAGGAAGGATGAAAGTTGTAACTTTTTGAAGTGTATTAGCAAATTATAGCGGAGGAAAGGGATCAACAACACGTAGTTAAAAACTAACTGCATATAAGCTAACATAATCCATCAATTCAAGAAAGTCATCATTTCATGTGAGTAATATTTTGGATTAAGAGGCATCTTCGATGAACATCTTCTTGTACTGTCTGAAATAACATCAAACTTACAGATAACTTTACTTCAAGAGTTTGATCCAGCCAAAGTGCAAGAAAGCACATCTATGAATACCTTCTAGTCCATGGCTCCCCCATGTTGTGTGCCGCAAATCCTTCACAAGCAAACTTCATAAACAATTCTGCTCCAAAATTTCTTAGTTGCTTTATTTCATGCTCATTTCAATCTTTTAAAGTTCATCTCTAACCCTGCTTAAGGTTCAAAAGCATTTAAGCGACACTTCTCTTACAAAATACTACTCCTTTCGTTCAATTTTTGTGTCTTACTTTCCTTCTTAGTTTTCTTTGAAAATGACTGCCTATTTCTCTGTCTAGTAACTCTTACGTTTCCGTATCTGACATGACATGTTTAAGGCTACAAGATCCAAAAGATAAATTAGTATATTAGACAAGTCTTTGGTAAGATCACAAGATCCAAAAATACCCCTCATTTTCTTTAACTTTGCCTAGTCAAACTAAGACACCTAAAATGAAACGGAGGGACTAATGCCTTTTGACTTCTTCATTTGGAGACCAAGAGTCAGCATTACACCATCTCCAGAAACACTGGATGACATCAAATTGAAAATGATCAAGTCATATACACTGGATGGCATGCACACCCAGTTCCGAAAGATCCAATTATAGTACTTACATATATTTCTTTCTTTCATTTTAAATGACACTCTTTCTTTTTTAGGTACTCGGCAAAATAGTTGAGTTGATTGCAAGCTAAACAAACTTACAAACTTTTGACCCTTGAGCTACGCCATCATCGAGACTAAAAGCATGCATATGTGAACTTGTGTGTGCCTTATATACCTCCTCACTTTCTTCTCTCATTTCGAAGTAGGATTCATTTAAATTATTGTATGCACCGCTTTTTCAGATGTTCCCTAGCCTAGAAGCCTATCAGTAACTTTAAAAACTACACATGCCTATGTTTTGCAGATACTTAGTCATATAAATGAATCAACTTTAAGAAAAAACTTAACAAAAGAAATCAAATTGGAGATGAACAAGACTCAATCTCACATTTGATAGTACAGGTACAAAACTCAAATAATTGAATACTTCCTAGAGCTTGGCCTAACAGGATAATAAGTCAAGCAAGTAGAGTTAATTAGTACCAACAACCAAGAACATAGATTGAAATTGGCCAAAAAATAAATGTTAGAACTTTAGTTACTTCTACTTAGTCATAAAAATGAATCAAATTGGAGATGTACAAAACCCTTATCTCACCTGCATCAATGACAGAATCCCAATGAACCTTCCCATCTTTCTCAAATTTATTCAAATCCCAAGTTCCTCCAACCCATCTAGCATCCTGAAACTTCCTCGCCTCCTCAGTCTCCGTCACCGGAGCTCCGGCGACCACCACTGGCGACGACCCATTTGAGTTTAACAGCAACCCATTAGATCCCTCATCCTTTTCTTGCTCTATACTGACAGCAGAAGAAGAAGAAGAAGCATCGTCAATGGATTTTGGGGAAATCAAAAAGGGTTTTTTGAGAGGTAAATGGAGAAATGGCTTATGGGTTAAATGGGGTTTTGGAGGAGAGAGAGATGGGAAATGGAGTGGAGGAGATGAGAATAAGGCCATAGACATTGTTGTTGGAGCTGTGAATTTGATAGAGAAGAAGAAGAGCTCAACTCTCAGCCTCAAAACTGGGAACTTTGTATAAGCTTTTGTTAGTCTACACTATTTTCTCTTATTTTCGTTTTGACACGGATTTTAAGAAAGTAAGAAATTTTTATATCGAATATTGTTAAATTAAAAATATTTCTCTTGTTTGTTTTTATTTGATGTATTTTGATTTATAATATAAAGAAATAATTATTAATATGATTGTCGTATTATATACTTTTAATAATTACTCTATGTGTCTCATGTTAGAAGAACACTTTCTATTTTATACATGATTAAGAAATCACATTACATATGATTAAGAAATTATTAATGGATTGATTAATTATATTACTTAGTTTGTTTATTTTTACTTGTCACTTATTTTCATAATAGATTTTTATTTTTATTTGTCATATTTGATATATAAAGAAAAGACAATTATTTTTTCAATGATTTTTATTCTAAGGGGTCATTTAGTGTGATGAATGAGAAAAAGTTATTCTGGAATAATAATTTTGTGTGTCTTAATCCGTTATTTGATTAGACAAATGTGATAACTTATCTCAGAATTAACAAATAGTATTGGGATAATTTATCCCTCCCTGACGGTAAGATAGTAATCTCATAATAACTTATTTTGTGATAAAGTATGTAAATTAACAAAATTACCCCATAAATTTCTTTTATACACCACTTAAACATTTAAGTAATATAGTTTTAAACAACTATTATAACATTCACAACCTTACCTAATTGTTGTTTTTATAATATATTTTTCAATTAAAAAATTACATTTTATAAATATACTTTTTATTTATGAATATATTATACGTATATTTTTCCCCCTAGTTTTATATTTATTTATATTTTGATTTCTCTTAAAAAATTTACTCCATTATTAAATTACATATTTCAAATTACATAGTTTATTACTCACTTAAAAAATATTTTCTATGTATCCATTAAAATGTAGATAACTTTAATAATAAAATTTCTTTTACTTTGATAAATTTAAAATGAAAGTTTTATTTTTAATCAAAATAAGATCGAAAGTTTTATTTTTAAGCTAAATAAGATGAAAGTTTAATTTTTAAGCTAAATAAGATAAAAATTTATTTTTAAATTAAATAAGATGGAATTTATTTTTAAGTTAACTAAGATGAAAGTTTAATTTTAAAATCACTCTGCACAATTATGGAAATGCACATAAAAAAATATTTAAGCTAAATAACATGAAAGTTTGATTTTTGAGGATGAATAACTAAAGTTTGCAAAGAAAATGTAAAAGAAAAAAACAAACTAAATAAGGTGGAGGACATTTTTGTAAAAAAATAACTTATCGTTAAAAATTATGCAATGGATATAAGTTTGGATATTACAACCCAAACAAGCAATAAAAACTGCTTCTAGCATAATTAATTTCAGTATAACTTATTCCACCATAACTTATCCTAACTTAACTAATCTTAGGATAACTTGTATTCAAACCAAACGGACCCTTAGAATTAAATACTATTTTTCATAGTACCATTTTTCAAGACTCAACACTTACCACTCCACATCTCTTTGTTGATATTGTGATCCTTTCAATAACTTTCACCCGCTTTATTGACCATTAAACTAAAACATCCTTCGAAGCTTGCTTGATCTTATACAAGGTGATGTTGGGTCTAATCAGTTGTGACACAAATAAAAATGCATGCTACAAAAAATATGATAAGAGTCTGAGACATAAATTGTCTACTCAATATCGTTGTATGATTCCTTTAGCAATCCCATTCTTATGATCGATCTTTTACTTTACACAAGTCCATTGTTCTATCAGGGTAGGGATAACAACAGGATAAGACTAGTAGAGCCGATATGATCTTATGAATGATGAGATTGGGTTTGATAAGTTTCCATATGCCCTTATGCATGATGAGATTAAGTATGATTGAGTCAGTATGACCTTATGCAAGATGAGATTGGGTGTAATCAGTTGCAACACAAGGATTGAGTATGATACATCAACTGTCTACTTAATATCCTTGCACTATTTCTTTGGTGATCCCATTTCTTCTTTTCGGTCTCTTTTGGTTAAGTCAATTTGTCCTTGTTCCGAAGGTAAGGATAGCAACATGAACAAGGCAAGGTTAGATTTGCTCTAACCTTACTAGGGCGAGTGCAAGATGAGTCTGAAACAATTTTTTACGAGTTCATGCTTAACCCACCCCGCCCCATTGTCACCCCTAAAATTAGTAAGGAACTCCACTCCTTCCATTTGGAGAGTTGATGAAGTCTTTAAGAGGATAGAATTCACCACCAATAGAACTAACACACTATAAGCCATGAATTTCACTACATACAATATTTCTAGACCACTCATTATCACCTCTTCATTTCAAACTTATATTATACAGTGTTCATCAAGGGGAAAACAACCATATCCATATGGTAATTTAAAAAAATCCGGTTTCAATATAGGTCAACCGCGAAAAGGTAATAGGTAACCATCCGAACCCCTTTGACAAATTCCAATATAAAGTTTGCATGGGATATGCAACACTACTATGCTGTTTTTGACTTTTAACTAGCTTTTTGATATCCTAAGGGAAGCAAGAAGAGTAATGATGGTATTGTTAGGGACGGACGAAATGTGGAGGGTACATTGAGCTACTACCGGTACTTGCTTGAGTAGTAAAACTTGATGTAGGTAAGAGTAGTTCCGCCTGAGGACAAATAGCATTAGTGCCGTCATGGTTCAGTACAGTTACACGTCATGTAGTCCTGATGGCGAGTCTATTGTTCCTCCAGTCGCCCAGAACCGGAGATGTAATCCAGAACTGAGAGAACATCGTTCTGCAGCACCAGGCATGCAAACGAGCTGGCTTGTGACGACTACACGCAAAGAGCTGAATCGTTCGCTCTACTTTTTCCTTTTCCTGCCCTTTTTATTTTTTACAGTACCCTGTGCTTACACACCCATCACCCAACCCTCTTGGGGCGTCTTCATCCTGTCGTTTCTTTTTGCACCACCCCTCAAGCCCAATTCACTCCATAGTTCAGCTCCCGCTACATTTCCTTCAACCTTGGTCGTCGGATATTTAGCACCAATATCTATTACTAATATCTTAATATGACCCACCCCCCACACTGACGCCAAATTGGACATGAAGCACAAACAGCTTTTTTGGACTTTTTCATTCGTTTTACGGTGGGGGAAGTCTAGGGCAAAAGCTAGAGTTCCAGGTACGGTTCTGACAGTCAACGTCTGTAGTAAATTTGTATAAACAAACCACTTTTCGCTTGTCTTTTTTGTACGCCGCACGATGTTAAATGTGTCGCATAATCTTATTCTTACTAGCTTAGAATTACCCGATAACTTACACAGCGGGATAGAATCCCCGGGGTCCACTATAACTTCATTATTCGTGCGTGTCCGCCTCGTATGGGTCAGGAGATTCTTGTTTCATTGCCCATCTAATTAGCGAACTCACAGGCTTTAATTCCGACCGAAAGGTACAATTGAGATATATATATTCATGGCTATGGTACAGAATTGAGTGTACTAGCACAAGTAACAGACTAGAAGTCATAGGGCCCTTCATCACATGTTAATGATAAGATTTTCCTAGTGCAAGGCTAGTGCGGTAGAGCATAGCGAGCTCGGCTGTTGGCGTGAATGAGTATATCATTATAGTCGATATAGCGCACAAGGTTCTTCAGAAACTCAACCTAGTCCAATACTAAGTTAGTGTCTCGCCCCGCGCAGCCCTCTACACTCGACAAGATTGCCCTACGACATACCAACCACCCATGCCCCACCCTATTTCCGACTATCCTTAGTTGCTTTTATATGTGGCGACCCTACTATCACCCTAGCCTAGTAGGTGTAGTCGCGCCGCGCTTGGTTACCGTGATGAAAAAAAGAAGGAAAGACCCCTATAATAGGTAGATTTTATACAGAATATCCCTTGCTTTAACATCTCTCTTCTTAGCCAATTTACACTAACCACAATAAATCACAAGTAAAGCTACATGGTTGGGGGGGGGGGGGGGTCCAACCAAACCAAACCATTTGTTCACCCACCCCCCACCCCCCCACACCCCCCCACAAACATTTTTGTTTGTGAAGGAAATAAGCCATTTTTGCTCGTAGGAACATTTCTAATTCTTACGGTTTATATGGCACAGCAAATAACAAGTAAAAAAATTTAGTTGTGAATGCTGAAAAGTAATGCAAAGTTAAACTGTCTACAACAGAAACAAGTGTACGGCAGAATAATTGTCAAATGTCATAACGGAAAAAGTAAACGAGGAACACAACTAACCTGAACACTTCGGATATTGCCCCTCCCGTGGTTTCTTCACATTAGCTGAATGACATGTACCAACAGCATTTGGCTCTCCGGCAACTTCAGAACCGCTGCTACTATTCTTGCATTTTGTGTCCTGCCAAAGAACAAAATTAGCTTCAATAAAGTTGCACTTTACATTTAGGAGATATCACATAAAAAATGGTGCGTCACATGTTCAATATCTATGCAGCGAATCCTTAGTAATCAAACCTTGAGTAAATTATATTGTTGCACCCACTTTGACTTTGTTAAATAGCATAATATAAATCTCTTCAAGTTTCTACAATCTTCTAATGTCACTCCTGGAAATGAGTTATCAAAAACACCTTCTGCAAGAAGTTTCTGGAAGGAACAGAGGTTCTCCTCGAATTGAGAGCTCTCGAACACGCTTCTAAGACTAAAAGAGAGAAAAGAACACAAAAACAATCAGCTGGTTGAGCCACCTAAATCGAATTTTCTTTCTTGTTCGAGTTCAATATAAAGCCAAAACATGACGGAGAAAGTGAACAACAGAGAAGACAGACAAACCTATCTGGAGGCGCAAAAGAATCAACAGGTGGTAAGTACTTCAGTAGTTGCTGCTTGTCATCCTGACCAAATGAGTCGTGACGTCTGTCATAATATAAGTACATTCCTGTCCCAAGTATTCACATAATCTTTTCAAATTTTGATAATACGGTAAAATCTAACCTGAATCAATTTTGGAAATGGCCAAGACATGTATTGTTGAAGAGGAAGCAAACCCACACAGGTCAAAAGTTGTTCACAAAAGATAAAGTTCAGTTTAAGTCTACAAGAACACTCAACTAAAAGGACTGGAACATAGAGACATATATACGGAGTCATGCAGCACGGACAAGTTGGCATTGTCGGGAAATGCTTTGGTTGTATTAATAGAAAGCAAAACAAAATTTCTTCATAGGAATACAAGAGAGAATAAAATACCTTCAGGTCTAAATAGCGAAGGGGTGAATTATGATGTCCAAGAATTTGTAGTTTCTCAAGGTGATCCTTGTTTCTGCAAAAAAGAATTATAAAATAAAACAATCAGAAAGATAATTAAGCAGATATGATGCATTTAACACCTCATATTCTGTCTGAACACGCGCAGCACATATTTTCCTTTCTCAAAGGAACTTTATATGCTATCAAGACTAATAGAGAAAGCACCTTTTAATCTGGTCTTGTTCTATAGCTGGACCAGTAGGTTTCTTGATTCTCTCCGTACCGATAGAATTGACACCCTTACTAATATTTACAGGAGGGGTAGTCAATCGTGAATAAGCATCACTGATAGAACGGTGCTTGTTGTCAACGGAAAGAGAGCTAGCTTCCGATTCTTCTTCTCTACCTATTGTACTAGGATGCCGCATTAGTACACTTCCATGTCCTATTTCAACAGAAACCATAGGCTTGTCACTCTCAAAAAGCAACTCCTCCTCGGAGGATGCAGACAAGTATGAACTTTGTTGTTCATGTAAAATGTAATAGTCTTTAGTGAGCGTTTCTACTGAAGATGGCTTTGGACGATTTTGAACACAAGGTTTCTCTTCCTTGAAGGCACCGTTGAATCCCATATATTGGATTGCGCTGGACCTGAAAACAAAATAACGTGTAAATATTTCATGCAGCTATTGAAATGGAGAGCAAGAAAACTCCAAAACAGTAACTTAAAACACAAGAAAACGCTAAGAACAAAATACTCTATCAAGCTCAAGATTTGGCACCAAAATTTTCAGTTTTAGAAGAAAATGCAGCCGTAATATTAGAGAAGGGCCAGTTATTATCCAAAAATATCTATACTGGAGATTGGAGAATGTGAAATAATTCTGAGAACAACAACGACATACTTAATGAAATCTCTCAAACTGGGGTAGTACTCAGACCTTACCCCTACCTCGTGGAAGTGTATGAAATCAAAGTAGTAATGAAAAGGGAAAATGATGGTGAAGAAAACATGACAACTAATAGAAAAGTAGTGCAGGGCATACAAGCAAGGAACAGTAACATCAGCAATATAGAGCGATCACCTAAACATAATTAATAACAGATAACAAAACCAAGAAAACTACTACTATGACAGAGACGGGTTTTAGACTACCACCAATTCTAAACCCGTTGAGAAGCAAGACAACACTCAACTATCTACCCTAATCCGCTACCTCCATACCAAATAATAGACATCGAACAGAAACAGTAGGCATCAACAAATATGAGTCCCTGTACAATTTATCAAGTAGCTATTAAAATATCTACTCATGTAATATCTGTATCTTCGATTAACAACTAACTCAGTTTCAATATCAAAGAGAATGACCTCAACTGTAACACAATAATCCCGGCCGCTTTGGAGACGGGGAAATGTAGTTCACGTTTAAATGTTTGACAGTTCTTACTTTGTTTAACCTGTCAAATCACTAGCTTCAGCACTACCAAATGTGCACGCTCTCAGAGTTTGAGATAGGCAGAGCCAAAGAACTTGATTCTGATTGCTGTATCTTCATCATAAGACTTACGGAAACCTAGGGGGACTTTAAATCAGGAGTTCCAATTCAGCATAATCTGACTTTGCTTTCGTTTCAAAATCTTGGCCTCTTTGTTCTGCCTGAAATGTTTTTGAACCGTGGAAAATGGATGAAACCCTGGTGGTCCTCAAGGTCACAGGTTATGCTCGTGCATGAAGAGGGAGTATAGTTCGCCAAAGTCCTTTTGTTACGCCACCGAGATACACAGCGTTGCACAGTATTGGCTTTTTTGGAGGTCCATTACGGCCAAAGGGAGATACTGCAGCACGTTGTGAGGGTAAGAAATGTACCAAAGTAAATGATCTCGGGAAGAATGAATGGTATCTAAAATCCTGAAACTTTGGACACAATGGAAGCATCGAAGAAAAAGAAAGAAGAAACTAATTAGCAGGCTGACATTTCATGTGCAAGGAGAACCGAAAGATAGAAAGAAGTAAGATTGGCCAATGATGGTCACTTCTTATGCAAATTAACAAAATGATACACCAGCTTTCTTTCTCATCTTTTCAGTCGCAGAAGGTAAAAGAATACTGGCAGCTAAAATAGACGAAAGATCTACAAATGATAGAAGTACAAAAAATTAAGTACACCGCTAAAGAAAGTAACTCATTAATCATTGTCATGAGAAAGCTGAGGAAGTTATTATCCAGTGGAGCAATCAGACAAGCAAAAGAAAGCCATCCACTCAACAACTAAGCTAAGAGTAGGATAAAATAAAGGAGCAACGAACTCCATAGAATTTTCCATCAGAAGTCGTGCATTGGATGACTAAAAAAGCCAAGCTTAGAGAGTTATACTCCTAGACAATAAAAGGGCCATCTGGCGCATGAAGCATCACACATTCACGTAAGATACGAGGAAGAGCCTCAATCCAAGGGGCAACATGATATCTTTAACAACCTCCTGTAAACCTACTTGAACTCGAGCCATTTTACAGCCCAAAACAGTTTATCACCTCTGTGTGCATGAACAATTTGCCACACAAAGTAACATCAAGCAAACAAGCATTTCCAATATCCAAGATGACTTTCAGTAATAACATGTTGGAGAGAGTATCCAATTCAAAGGCAACCTAAAAATTTGTCACAATGGGCCACCTATCACAATTTCAAACCAGCTCAAGCAAGCAGGAGCTGGAAACAAGCAACTTGATCACATGATTCAAAAAATATAAGATAAAACTTCAGGCTTTGCTTAGTGAGACACTGACAAAGGAAGTGCATCATACAACTTATTTGGTTCAATTACTGTAACGGAAGCATGAATTAGTAATCAAGCACTTTAGTTTTAGGAAGGAACTTTACATATTAGAAAGTTCAGGGAACATGAAATAGATGAGTCTTCTCATCTTTGTGCGGTATTTTCTCCCTAAAGGACCATATTAATGCCACATTGAGCAAGAATTCAGCTTGCACCAATAGCAACTTAAAATACAAGCACCTAACAAAGTACATTTCAACTTTAGGAAGCTATGTTACATGGACTACTTATAGGAATCCCATATGTATGTGTGTAAGCATATGGTATTGGTATGCGCAACATTTCTAGTTTTAAGTATATTTTGAAGGGCTTGCGTACCCTATAACCATGTCTAACGCATTCGAGGAAATCCGTTTGATATCAAGGCAAATGAAGGATCCATCACACATAGTTTAGAGGGGAAATCAAGAATTCTACACAATCAAAATATCCCAAATTCTGTGGAAGACACAAACGCGGTACACCCTAACAATCGCACCACCACTCCACTCGCATTGTTGTTTAGCAGTGACCCGTCTAGTGAACCACAACATAAACCACCATCTTTATACTGACAAACCACACATTACGGTTGAACCTTTTAAAGCAAAAAGTGAATCTATTTCGTGAATGAATTCTAACTCAAAACCCACCCCCCCGCTACGTCTGAAACTTTTCCAGATTCCGCATCCGCCACCCACTTTAACCAAGCTGAACATTAACCAAATCCCACCGCAAAATCCACACACAACTAACCATGCACACCTGGATGCAAATGCACAGTACACATTCAATCTCTTTAGTTTGTCGTCATGTCAGTTAGTTGTATCGACTGTTCACCATTTTTGAAGCCACACAATACATCCATGGATCAATCCAGTTTCACTTATTCAACAACACCACCCCACCCCCACCCCCCTAACTTTTCTATAGATAGATGTTCCCTTTTTTGGAATAATAACAACACACCCAGCAATTCTCCAGACACCACAAACAAATAAATAAACAAGACTCCACTTTCTGAAAATTCACACACACCAAAAAAATCACCCAATTTTTGCCAAGAACAAACGAAACCTCAATCTGTAACAAAACCTTCCCAGCTGGATATGAACCCCTCCGGTCCCGTCACCCATCTCTACCTCACCATCCCATTCCACCAAACTTTCCTTTTTTTTTCCTTAAAATCCCTCTCCACAAACAATTTACACGTTTATTTAATTGACACCCACAGGGAAGGGAAAAACTCCACAACTTAGTCTGGGTGAAGATTAAAAAAACTTTTTTTTTTTGTCTCCGTAGAAAAATTTTACTTTTTTATAAAAACAAAAAAGTATAAAAATACAATCTTTACAGTTTTGATTATTCTCTTCACTCTTCAGGAGCAAAATGTATACACTTTTTTCTGCAACCAGACCCAAAAACTAAACTTCTGCAGAAAACACACAAAAACTGAAAAAAAAAAAAACACAGAGGAAGGAGTCGGATCTTGAAAAGTCCCAGAAAACCCCCCACTGAAAAACAGCAAAAATATATGAACAAATTTATCAAGAAATTGAGATGGGGTTTCTTTTTTCTACTTTTTTTTTTTTTTTGTGAAGAAATCAGCTGAAAATTTTGTACAATAATTTTTTTTTAATTGGCAGAAAGACCCATTGAAGGAATCTAATAAATGGTTGAAAAATAAAAGGAAAGGATGGAGTTGTTTCTGTATGACCTTCTTTGTTCTATTGTAAAATTTGTTTACTAATGCTTTTCAAAAAAATATTTTTAAAAAAAAGTTTTTTTTTAAAAAAAAAAGATATAATTCAATAGGAAAATATATAATATAATAATCTTTATTGCATCATAGTTGGTAATTTGATATTTTATTACTGATAGTCTAATCCGTATAATTATTTAGGGTTTATTAACGAGTTCACATTGACGTGTCATAAGACTCGTTACCAATTCAGGTTCATAACTCATAAGGGAGTAAGGCTTGTCTATTTATTAATAAATATAATTTTTTTAACGGAAATATGGATTTAATCGAAAAATCTTATTAATAATAATCATCAACTTATTGCATCACCGTTGTATTTTATTATCTTATAGTTTGATTTTTATATCCATATTAGGATTATTAACGATCCGTTCGCATTGATGTGTCATAGGATCCATATACTAATTCGAATTCATACTCAATAAGGAAGATAATGCTCTGTTTGATTTGTTTATTTATAATATGTGATTTCAAAAGTTGAAATGACATTTTAAAGAATTTTTTAAAAATAAATTTAGTTATTTTAAATTTAAATGTGAATTTTAAAATTTCTTTTCTTTAATCTCAACTAAATAATAGAGTTTCTCTCTTTTTCTTTGTTGAAAGATTTTGAAATGTTCCAAGTCCTAATTTATTAAGAATTCATATATAAAAAATTATTTACTTTTTAAAAAATATATGGATTTTATGAGTTTTGAAAGATTTATTATTTTATTGCTTAATATTGTTGTTGACTTGAGACATTTTTTTTCTTCTTCACATCTAATATTGCATTATTCCCAATTTTACCCTTTCCTCTTTCCACGATCCAAATTTGAGTTTATTTATATTTAGTGTTAAATACTTTTCTTAAATTTGCATTAAATCAAAACTAAATAAAATCAATTTATTTAAAGAGTAGATCTACTTCCAATTTTAGGCATTATGATGACATGATGTTTGATTAATTTTATTTTTATCCTTAGTGGTTTCTTCCTCAAAAGACATTTTTTTCCATCAAGTATGTTGACATATCTTTGTTGAAAATATAGTGTATAAATTAATAAATAAATATCTATATACTTGATATAATAGATTTGTTTGGTAAGAAGGAAAAATGAAAAAAATATAATAATATTTTTTTCTTTATATTTGATTGGTCAAAATATTTTTTCTAGGAAAATAATTTATTTAATAATGATAAAAACGACTTTCTAAGTGGAAGAGCGTAAAATAAATTTAGACATTTCAAAATAATTGTCTCCTTCCACCCACCTACCAACCCCAGTCCCCACCTCTTGATCGTCTCACCACCGAACCTCCTCAATTCCCCACATAATGAAGGGTCTCACATACGATGAAGAAAGAGTGATTGGTATTCTTATATGATATTGAACAATCATTCCCTCGTGAGCTACCTTTTAAGATTGCGTTTGGTTCAAGATTCATTCATTTATTTATTTATTTATAGAGCACAATTCATTCCAATTATTGATTATCGAGGTTAGGTCTCCATATTAAATTGTTTCAAGTTTAGATGTCTAGTTTTGAGCGTAAGGTGGCATATTGAAGAATTTCATATCGAATAAAAAAGAACGAGTGATCTCCTAAATAACGTTGGACAATCCCTCGTGAGCTGATATTGAAGGTTAAATTAGATTCAAGATACGTTTTTACGCCAATCTTATCTCACGTCATATTGTGTGCATGATCCTATATATATATCTAAGTAATATAACATTGAGAGTATTAAATGATAAATAACAAAGTTTATTACGGACTCTTCAATTTCGCAAAAAAAAAAATGTTTTGTGTTAAATAACAACATCCATGGTAAAATAGATGGGAATTTAAATGGAGAGAACTCAGTATGTCAATATTGAATTGCCAGTGTGTTTCCAATATTAAGCTTTGAATTTTACAAGATAGTAGGGATTTTTTTTGGAAGCTAAAATTAAAAATGAGGAGAAGTGTAATCTAAAATTAAAATTATTGTAAAAAAAAAAAAACATATTTGATCTGTATAATACGAGGAAAAAAGAAAGACATTTTTTATTAATTGGAGATGATTAGTGCCTTAAAAGGGTTATTTGTTTGGTTTTAAACACCAAGATTTACAATAATGTTGAGATACAATACAATATCATTATATTTTATTCCGCATTTGATTATTGAGAAAATTAATTTCACTAAAATAGTAAAGTAACTAAATTTCATAATATTTTTTATTTTCTAATGCAATTAATTAATTGTGCCACGGGGCACAAATTCACAGACTTCTTCATGGTATATTGGTCATTTTCACTTAAAACCACATTCATATGGGATTTAAACCAATGAGGTCGTGGGAAAAAAATACAAAAAGATTATGTCTTTTTTTTATTATATTTTGTATATTTTTCTCTTCGTAATATTTTATGAAAAAGGATTATATAAATCTTTAACTAATAACATATCGCACGAATATATTTATATAATTCATGGCAAATCTAAAGCACAGTCTATAAATTTATAAAAAAAAAAATTAGTAATATTTATTCAAACACCTTATATATAAAAAAAAAAATTACTTAATATCTATAAATATTAAAAGAGTAATTTAAAATAGTACCAAATGCATTTTTTCATATGTTAAATTCAATATTGTTATTAGTCTCTTTAAACTTTTTTTATATAGTGTAAACTTTTAAAAATTCTATCTAGTTTGTACTAAAATTTGAAATTTATTACTTCGATTAATTGCATTTGTGTTTTACAGAGTAAAATGTTTTTCTATTTTTCGAGAATTTAAAAAAATTATATTTAAAAAATCCTTCATTAACCAAATGCCAAATAAATGATTTTGCACTATTTTGTGTTTTAGCAATTATCATAACATATACATCAAATGCTTTTATTAACGCATAAATTTCTCATATAATATGAATTTAACATAATTTAATAATTTTATTTCTTATGTTATATAAATATTTACATATACTAGTAAATCGTGAATACAATATTATAAATAGGTTATGGATTCGATGATTAGAAGGGAGTAATAGAATTCACAGACTTCAAATTCACTTTATGTGCTATATCAATTTCAGACCTTTGAATAATCTAAATTCGTATGTAGATATTTAAGTTTTGTGGACTCTACAATTCATGTTCAATTCGAATTAAGACGCTAGAAAATGTGTATTCAGTTTCAACTAAAATTCTTGGAGTATAGCTATATAAATGGTATTAAAATGGTATTAAAACATCTCAAAATAATCAGTAAACTCTTGGGTATTTTTAAGGATCAACATCTTGAATATTCCATAAAACTCCACCTTTATTCATATAGAGTTCAAATCTAAATCATCCTAATTCGAGAAATACGCCACTAACAGTCTCTGAATCATGGATAAATCGTATGAGAGGAGAATCAAAGGAGGAACAGTATTGTACCACAATCTTGATGAATAAAGTGATATTTCTTATTATTTTATTGTGATTGCAATTTATTTTTCTATCACTTTAAAATTTGTTGCAAACAAACTGGCACGCCAGTGGGATCGAATTTGCCTTCATCTCCTCTCTCATAAATTGAATCTGAAAATTTGAAGCAGCAAAGGGGAAGAATGAGCTCTGACAAGGAACACCCATGGATTGAGTTTTCCACTTGACTCTAACAACCCGACCCAAACTTTGAAGTAGGGGTTTTTTGTAGGACATAAAAATTTCATGACTCTACACTCCGACAAAACTTTGAAGTAGGGGTTTTTTTGTAGACATAAAAATTTTGTAGGACTCTACAAGACATGTTCAATTAGAATTCTTGGATGCTACTCAACCCTAAACCCTAGTCCACGCCTATGTAAAGGTTACTAAATTTTCTTAAAAGACATGCCCAATATTCCGCAAATTAATGGAATATTCATATAAATATAGAGGATAAATCAAAATCATCCTAGTTTGAGAAATACGTGCCATAACAACCCTCGATAAATAGTACGAGAGTAGAATCGAATGAGAAATAGAATTGTATCGAGATAAATAAAATTAGTTTTTTTCATATTTTTTTGAGATTATAATTTATTTTCTGTTACTTTAAAATTTGTTACAAACATCATGTCACGTAAAGCGCATTGAAAAAGGAACCACCCTCAACCAAAATAAACATCATTCTCAAAAACTTTTGAACCAGGAATTTTTCAAATAAAAATAGAACAAAAAGAAAGAGAAAAAAAAAAACGATTCTTTTACATTAATGAACGTGGTCAAGTAGTGGCTAGATGAATAGATCATGGGCATTTGCTCTCCATCACAAAACATCACTTGTGTTTGTCATTGGGAATTACATTTAATCTGTAATAACACATGTTTCCCTATCTTCAACAAGGCTTTATATATTTTTTGGAATTAATCTTTTTTATTACTAAAAAAGAATATTATGCATTAGATGGACATAGGAAAACGCCTAAGTATTCCTTATTATGTTGAAATTTTAGAGAACAATTGATATATATTAATTAACGTCCTATTACCCCTGAAACTTTATTTCTGAATAATTTTCTACCCCCTTTCGACCTACGGGCACTATATTGTGGGTCCAACGCTGATTGACTTTTTTTCCAACGTTAATATCACGTAGGCCCAAAAAAGGTAAAAAAATACTTATAAAATAAGTTCAGGGGTAGTAGGACCTTAGCATAATATCAGTGTGTCTCTGGAATTTTTGACATAAATTGAGGGGGTACTTGTGCATTTTCCATTGACCATATGATATACTCGTGTTAGTATATTTATTCACTCTTGCTTAATGTTTTTGAGATTTTTTAATTATTTTTTATACTGGAGTTTCTTTTATGTGGTATAATATATATAAAAATACTGGTATTTTTTTTTATATTTTTATATGGGATCATAATGAAACGTTTGATCCTTTAATTATTGGTATATTTTTATTGTGATTTTTATGATATATGATTCAATAACATAACATTCAAAAATATGTGCTTTAAAACAATGACTAGAATTAGATTTTACTAATAACTGAGGGATCAAAAATGTTTTAAACTATATTTATTTATACTCTGAGTAATATTGTGCTAAGGAGCATAAAAAAAAACCGAGAAAACTTCAATGTGGATCGCTTTAATAAGTTCAGGAAGCATTACGTATATTTCCATTATTTTTAAGGAATATTTTTGCATTTACAAGCAACTTTAGAAATTACATGATTTTCCTGGTTTCGTGTATATTAGCATATGGATCTAGCACCTCGGAGTACCTCAATTTTTTTTAAAATAAAAATTATGAGGACATCGTGATGAGTTAGGAAAATGTTATGTACAATCACATCATTTTAAGTATATTTTTGCATTTACAAGCCAATTTTTAGAAATTACGCGACTTTCTTGATTTTCGAGTATATAGCTCATGGATCTGGTGCCTTAGAGCAGCACCCAATTTATTTATTTTTTTGAAAAAGCTTTATTAGGACCTCAATAATAAGTCGAGAAACAATAGATACAGTCCCACAGTTTATTTTCATATATATACGCCACTTGTAGGAATTACACAACTTTGTTGGTTTCGTGTGTATTGGTCAATGGATCAGGCCTTACGGAGCACTCAATTTTTTTTCTAAAAAAATATTATGAGGACTTCTGTAAAGAGTTGGGGAAGCGTTACATACAAACCCCACAATTTTCTTACAGGAATATTTTTGCATTTTTTTACAAACCCACTTGGATGAAATGGACTTTCTAGCGTCTTTCCGTCTGGGTAATAAACTCATGGATACTAGAGCCTCGGGGTTACCAAATTTTTTTTCTATAAAAAAACCTTTATGAGGGACCTTCGAATGAGTGGGGAGGCCGTTCGTACAGTATCACGATTTCTTTTAGGAATATTTTCCAACTAGTAAACTTGTTCGCGCTTTGCACGATGAGGACCTCCGTAATGAGTTGAGGAACCATCACGTATAGTCACACCATTTTTTTAACGCACATTTATGCATTTACAAACCCTTTTTTAAAATCGCTCTAATTTCTCAATGTTTTGTGTATATTAACCCATATTTGGCTCCCGGAGCACCCAAAATTATTTTCTTAAAAAACTTTATGAGGAACTCCGTATGAGTTGGGGAGCCTTCACGTAACGCCAACCATTTTAAACTTTTCATTCTCCATATTACAAGCTCTTTTTAAGGGAATCGCCCAAATTTTCTAATTTGTGGTGAATGTGCTTTATGGTATCTCCGTATCCAGAGTACCTAAAATTTTTTCCTCAAAAAAATTTTATGAGGACATTGTAATGACTGGAGAACCTTCACGTTATACTCACACATTTTATTAATGCCCCATTTCCGATTTACAAGTTTTTTACTAGATCACCCAAATTTTCAATTTTTCGTTTTCTATTTTCCAGTGCATTAGTTAGCGCCCGGTCACCACTTTCTCAAATTTTTATGAGACCTACGTAGTGATTGAGGACCCTTAGTATAATCACACATTATTTTAACGTCAATTAACGCATTGTAAGTCCATTTTAAGAAATTGCCCAAATTCCCTAATGTTTTCTGTATATTAGCCCATGGAATTTACACCAGGGGCACCCAAAAAAAATTTCAAAAAAACTTTATGAGTACTTCCATAATGAGTTGGGAAACCTTCATGTATACTCACACAATTTTTAACGCCTATTTTGTATTTACTAGCCTTTTATATGAATCGCTCAAATTTTCTATTTTTTTGTGTGTATTAACCCATGTATCTAGCGCTTACATCTACGAAAATTTCTCAAAAAACTTTATGAGGACTTACGTAATGATTTGGGGAACCTTCACGTATACTCAAGTCATTTTCTTAAAGTCAATTTTTCGTATGTATTAGTCATGGATCTAGCGCCCAAAGCACCTACAATTTTTTTCTCAAAAAAACTATATTAGTACCTCTATATTGAGTTAGGACACCTTCACTTATACTCACAACATTTTTAATGTCATATTTGCATTTACAAGCCTCCGTAAATTTTTTTCTCAAAAAACATTATAAGGGCCTCCGTAGTGAGTTAGGAAACCTTCACGTATACTCACGCTATTTTTTAACACCCATATCCGCATTTAAAAACCCTTTTTGAAGAACCACCCAAATTCTCTAATTTTCGTGTGTATTTGTCCATAGATTTGGCGCTCAGATGTACCCAACATTTTTTTCTTAAAAGAATTTATGAGGACATCCATAATGAGTTGGGGCAACTTCACGTATACTCACATCATTTTTAATATTCATTTTCTAATTTAAAAATATTTCTTTAAGAATCGTCTAAATTCCTCGATTTTCCGTGTGAATTAGCCCATAGATTTGACGTTCGGATCACCTGAAATTTTTTCTCAAAAAATATTATAATGACCTTCGTAATGAGTTGGGAAACCGTGACGTATATACTCTCTTTTAAAGCCATTTTTTGTTTCATAATTCGAGGTCATTTGAAGAATTACCCAAATTTCTTGATTTTCGTTGTGGAGTCGACCCATGAATTATAAAGCCCAGAGCACCCCAAATTTTTTTTCTCAAAAATTTATCTAAGGAACTCCATAAATGAGTTGAGAATCTTTCACGTATACCACCATTTTTTCTTTTCATTGTCGCAGTTACAAAACCTTATTAGAACGTTCAAATTAGCGATTCTTCTTGTTGTATTAATCATTGCACTTCTGGCGCGGACCAAAGCACTAAAAATTCACAAAAAACTTTATGAGGACTTTTATAATGAATTAGGGAACTATCACGTATACTCAAACTATTTTTGTAATGTTCATTTTTGCATTTAAAAAGAAAATATTATGAGGACCTTCGTAACGAGTTGAGGAACCTTCACGTATACTCACACCATCTTTAACGCTTATTTCTTAATTTAAAAGTCCTTTTTAAGAATCGCCAAAATTCTGATTTTTTGTATTTAGACCATGGATCTGGTGTCCAAGGAACCAAAAAAAATTAAAAAACTTAAGGAGAACCTCTGTAGTGCGTACATTAGCTCACACCATTTTTAACAGGCTTTTCCGCATTAACAAGCCATTTTTAAGAACTCTCTAGTTTCCCAATTTTGTGAGTATTAGTCTATTAATCTAGCGCTTGGAGCACCTAAATTCTTTTGTCTCAAAAAACATTATGAGGATCTCCGTAATGAGTTGGAAAATCTTCACATATACTCACATCATTTGTTTAAACGCTCATTTCCGCATTTACAGGTTCTTATATAAAAATCGTCAAAATTTTTCAATTTTTTCGTGTGTATTAACCCATAGATCTGGAGCCCAAAGCACATAAAATATTTGTAAAAAAAAGTTTACGCGGACCTCCATAAAGATTTGGGGAAATTTCATGTATACTCACGTCCTTTTTAATGTCGTTTCTGCACTTACAAGCCCTTTTTAATAATTGCTACAATTTTTTTATTTTTTCGTGTGATTTAGACCATGGATCTGTCGCCCAAAGCTTCCAAAAAAATTTCTCAAAAAACTTTTTTAGGCCCTCCAAAATGAGTTGGGGAACCTTCACGTATACGTCCACCATTTTTTTGTATTAGTTTATGGATCTAGTGCATGTAGCACCCAATATTTTTGCTCAACAATCTTTATGAGAACTACTTTAATGACTTGGGAAACCTTCTTATATACTGTCAACATTATTTTGCCGCTTCTTTTGAATAACTCAAATTCTCCGATTATTCATGTATATTAACACATGAATTTTTTTTTTCAAAATTATGATGACATCCTAATGAGTTGGACTATATTCATACAATTTTACTGCTGATTTTTGCATTTACAAACATTATTTTAAGAATTATCCAAATTTCCAGATTTTTTGTGTGTATTAGCCAATAGATATAGCGCCCAAAACACCTATAAAACATTTATCAAAAACATTATGTGAACATGTATAATAAGTTGGTGAACTTTCATGTGCTCATACCATTTTTTTAATTCATACTTATGAATTTACAATCCTTTTTTTAAGAATTGTTTAAATTTTTCAATTTTTTGTGTCTATTAGCCCATTAATCTTGCGCCTGAAACACCCAATTTTTTTACTTAACAATATTATGATGAGGACCTCCGTAATGAGTTGTGGAACCTTCATTTATACTCACATGATTTTTTAAAGTTCATTTCCTATTTACAAGCCAATTTTTACGAACATCTAAATAATTTAATTTTTAGTGTATATTAGTACATTGTTATGGCGCCCGGTGCACGCAGAATTTATTTTTTCAAAAAAGTGTATGAGGACCTCCGTCAGGAGTTGGGGAACTTTCAGGCATATTCACACAATTTTTAACATCACATTTACAATCCCTTTTTAAGAATCATCCAAATTCTTCGATTAGCCAATCGATTTGACACCCGGAGCACCAAAATTTTGGGAAACGTTCACGTATATTTACATCATTTTCTCAACGTTCATTTTCGCATTTATAGGACATTTTTTTTATGAATCATCCAAAAATTTTAAATTTGCGTCTCCATTAGCCAATGGATTTGACACCTGGAGCACCAAAAAAAAAATTTATTCAAAAAACTATAATAGGACCTCTGTAATTAATTGAGAACCTTCACGTATATTTACACTATTTTTAACGCTCATTTCTGAATTTTATAAGCCTTTTTTAAGAATCTTTTAAATTCTTCAATTTTTCGTGTGCCTGAAACATTTAAGTTTTTTCTCAAAAATTTTATGAGGACTTTTGTGATGAGTTAGAGAACCTTTACATCTCACACAGCTTTTTTAACGCCAATTTCCTCATTTGCAAGCCTTTCTTTAAAAATCACTCAAATTAGTTAATTTTTCGTGTGTACTAGCCCATAGATTTGGCGCCCGGAGCGCTAAAAATACTTTTCTCAAATATTTTTATGGAAAAACCAATGAGTTTGAGAACTTTTACGTATATTTACATCATTTGTTTAACACCTATTTTCGCATTTCAAGCTCTTTTTTAAGAAACATTATTTTTTTTTTATTTAAGTTTTTTTCCTCAAAAATATTTTCTTTTTTATTTATGAGGACTTCTTTTGTGATGAGGGGTTTGTTAGAAGAAAAAGGGGTTTTTTTTTTGGTTAGGTTCGTTAGAGATTTAGGAAGTTTGGTTTTTTAGGTTAGTGTTGTTCGTTGTTTTTTGGTTAGAGAATTCTTTGTTATTATAAGTTTTTGTTAGAGGAACCTTTACATTACTCACACAGCTTTTTTAACGCCCCCAATTATTTCCTCATTTTGCAAAGCCTTTTCTTTAAAAATCACTCCAAAAATTAATAATTATGAGTTAATTTTTCGTATTGTTTTGTTAACCTAGCCCAAGATTGGCGCACGCGGAAAGCGCTTTTTAATATTTAAAATACTTTTTCTCAAATATTTTTATGAGGGAAAACCAATGGAGTTGAGTTTTTTTTTGAGAACTTTTACGTTATATTTAAATCATTGTTTAACACCCTCTATTTTCGCATGGCAAGCTCTTTTTTTAAAGAGGGAAAAAAAAAGGTCTGGATATACCCCTCATTTTGTCATTTGACAAGCTGAGATACCCTTTGTTTTAATAAAGTGGATCATATATATGCCCTTGAAGTTTTTATTTGTACAAACGGCCTTCCCTCAAACATATACCCCTGCCTGCCGTTACAAAATGGCTCACAATATACCTTGTCATTGAACGAAAACGAAAGTAGTTAAAAAAATTAGTTTTTTAAAAATTTATGTTATTAGAGTTCTAATTTTTTTTAAAAAAAAAATAATTTAGGAGGAATAGTATATATGATTCTTCTATCAAAGTTCAAGGTATATAAATATATTTTTTTCATACAAGAAATTTTCTTTTTTTTTGACTTCTTTATTATATTATTTGAGGTTTTCTATTTTATTTTGTTTTTTTCTTACATTCCTTGTTTTTTTTAAATTTTTTTAAAGAGAAAAAATTATTATTTAATTAAATATTTTTTGGAGTGTTATTGTTGTAATTTATTTTAATTTCGATCGAAGAAAAAAAGAAAAGAAAGAAAAAAAAAAAGAAAAAAAAATTGTGTTTTCATCTGCATAGTTTACCAAGAATATTAGTGCATAGTGAAACATAAATAATAAATTGATTGCATTCATTCTTTTTTTCAAAATAATAATTAATAAAATTATTAGTCAATTGAAAAAAAAAAAAAAAAGTAGTCAAAAAGTAAAAAAAAGAAAACGGAAAAATAGGTTTGTATTATTGAGGAGGGATATTTTTTTTATTTTATGTATTTTTTCTCTTTGTTTATTTTTTTTATTTTTTTTTTTTAAAGTTTTTTACTCATATTAGGATTTTTTAATATTTTTTAGGAAAAAAATATGATAATAAAAAATTTAGATGAAAATTTAAAAAAAAATTATTTCTATTTTTCATTTCCGTTTTTTTTTTTTTAGAGGAAAAAAAAAAGAAAAGGAAAAAGGGTATTCAAATATGTGAGTCATTTGTTTACAGTAGGGGTATATATGAGCCAACTTTTTCAAACAAGAGGGTATTGATTATCGCCTTAAATGACAAAGTTTGAGGAGTATATCAGACCTTTCCCTTTTTTAAACGAAGTATATATATATTAACTCAGGAGATTTCTCGATTTTTGTGTGGGTATTATTAGCCCATAATTGGGCTCCAGAGCAACCCAAACCTTCTATCAAAAAACTTAATGAAGACCTATTTTAATGAGGTTTGGGGAACTTTCACTTATACTCACATTAATTTTTTTAACGATTAATTTATCAATATATACAAGCTCTTTTTAAAGAATAGCTCAACTTCTTCCTTTAATTTTTCGTTGTGTATTTTAACTTATGGAGTTGGCGCCCAACCAAAGGACATATCTTTTTGTTCAAATACCTCTATGGGGAAACCTGTGTTAAATTGGAGATTTTTGGTAAATGGAGAGATTGGAACTTTCATATAACTTACACCATTTTTTTTTTTTTTTTTTTTTAATTTTTTAAAGACCTACTATTTGTGCAATTTTTTTTTTTATTTTTACAAGCCTTTTTTTTTGGGAAAGACCTCAAAAACTTATCAATTTTTCGGTGTATTAGTCCATGGTGGTGGCTAGATAAGAGCACCCAAAAATTTTCTCCAAAAAACTAATATGATGACCATATAATGAGTTTTGAAGGCCTTCTGTTACTCACACAAATTTTTAACGATTTCTCATTACAGGCCTTTTTTTTTAGGGAATAACTCAAAATTTCTTGATTTTTCGTGTGTATTTTTCATGGACCCTTAGCGCCTCTCCTCTCCTTCCTTAAGAAAAAATCCAAAAAAAAATTTCACAAAAACTTTAATTTGATGACATCCATAATGAGTTACAGTTTATTTAGTTATGGAAACATTCGTTGACACCTCGCAACAATTTTTCATCCTCATTGTATATTTGCGGGTGTTTTTTTTTTTTTTTTTTTTAAGAAAATCACCAAATTTTCTAATTTTTCATATTGTATTATTAGCCCAAATGGATTATATTTTTTTATTATTTTTAGACGCTCGGAGCATCCAAATTCATTTCTCAAAAAACATTATGACTACCTCCGTAATGAGTTGAAGAACCTTCAGGTATACTCACACCATTTTTTAATGACTATATCCGCATTTACAAGCCCTTTTTAAGAATCGTCCAAATTTATTGATTTTTCATGTGTATTAGCTCATGAATATGACTCTTAGAGCAACCAACCTTTTTTTTTAAAAGAAAATTTATAAGAGAAACCTCCATTTATACTGTTAAGTTGGGGAACCTTTACGGGATATTCAAAACAATTTTTTTTAACACCTATTTCGGAAATTTATTTTTTAAGTTAAAAGTCTTTTTTTAAGATTGCCCCCAATTTCTGCTTCTTTTTTTTGTGTATGTGTTGCAAAGCAATGGAATCTGGTATCTTGAAAAACACACCATTTTTTTTCCTCAAAAACATTTAATAAGGGACTAAGTGTTCCCCTAGTAAATGAGTTGTTAGGAAACTTATAAATATATACTTGCACCCTTTTTTTAACACTCTCTTTTTCGTAATAATTATGGTGCTTGGAGCACCTAATTATTTTTCTAAAAAAACATTATGAGAATTTCCATGATGAGTTGAAAAATCTTCAAAAATATACTCACACCACTTTATCAAAATCTATTTCCGCATATTAATTTTTTTTTTTACAACTTCTTTTGAAGAATCCGCGATTTCTTGCGTATTAACAGAGAATTATGAATCAGGGGGCCACTTAAATTATTTTCTCAAAAAATTATGAAATTTGAACATTGAGAATCTTCACGTTATATCAGCCAATTTTTCCAAAGTTTCATTTCCGCATTAACAAGGCTTTTTTTGTAAGAATCGCCCTCTAACTAACTCTCTCTACTTTACATTTCTTAAGTTCGTGTGTGTTATTACTTCAGGCGATTCTGGACACCCGGAGGCGAGCAAAGCACCCAAAAAAGAATTTTTAAAAAAAAAGTTGTTATGAGTACCTTTTATAATGTTGATTTGGGGAAACTTTTTTACATTTCTCAAAACCAATTTTCTAATGTTATTTCGTATTTACCAGTCGTTTTTTTTTTTTTAAAAAAATTATCAAATTCCTCGATTTTTTTCGTGTGGTGCTATTCGTGTATTAGCCCCTTGAATCTTAGTTGCTGTTGAAACAGTTTATTAAAAAAAAAAATCGGAGAAAAGAAAAAACATTATTAGGACCCTCGTAATTAGGTTGGGGAACCTTCACGTATAATCACATCATTTTTTAATGCTCATTTCGCCATTTTACCAAACCTTTTTTTAAAGAAAGGAAGATATAGAAAGAAGAATCGACTAATTCGCAATTTTTCGTGTTGTTATTCAGCCTTTGTGAATTTGTCACGGGAAAGCACATACTTTTTTTTCCTTCAAAAGACTTTTCTTTATTGAGGACCTGCTTTTTAAGGAGGTTGGGGGGGGAAGGGAAACCTTTTTTTTAGATACTCACACCAGTTTTAACACCCATTTTTATTTACATTTTTAATACAAAAATCACCTAAATTAATGATTTTTTTAATGCTACACAAAATTGCCGAGATCCGCCCGCGCGGAAAAATTTGTTAAAGATGAAGTTTCAAAAGAGCTTTTATATTAAAGATGCTTTATATAATTGGCCTCTAGGTTAGACATACTTTTAATTTTTCTTTTTCTTAACTTAAAACTATTTATAAAACCCTAAAAATATAAGTATTACTTTATTAACATGTATATAATGGTTGTAATTGCCTAAGAAAAGGAAAGAACGAAAAAAAAATGGCTTCCACTCGTCTAATTAGTTCTTATATTTCTTTTCACCGGCAATTCTTTGAAGAATTCTAAATAGATAAAGTTATTGTTCTCAAAATAATTAATAATTTATCTTTTTCACTTCTGTAATTATTAATTATTGTCTTTGACTTTGAAAATATTAAATTTTAAATAGAAGAAATAATTATAATTTTTTAAAATAATATCACTAGCTACTTAAGATGGATTGAATGAAATATCAATCCGAGCGAGCATTAGAATTAGAATAATCTTCATATTAACTTAAATATTATACTTTCTCCGTTCGGTATTGTTTGTCATTTATTTCTATTTTTTGATTGAGGCTAATTATAAAACTTTGACTATTAATTAAGATGTATTTTTTCATCATATTAAATGCTAAAAGATTTGTAATTTTATAGTACTTTTCATAAATAATTTAAAATATTAATTTTTTTATTTTTAAAATATCGCATTATAATGTGATCTAATTTACCTTAAAAAATTAGTCACATTTTGATTTTTGATGAGGAGGACCGTTAACCATGACAAATACATTCGACGCATGAGGAGTGAGTGGGAGAGTAAGGAGAGAGTAGTGGAGGGGGAGATAATGAAATAAGGTCAATTGGAAGAGTAGACGTAGAAGTAAAGTTGTCATAATGCCACAAAAGGGATACTGTGAAGGATATCATTTATACTCTTTTGTTAAATTAGTATTTCGAAAAATTTGAACTTTAGATTTTGTAAGATAGTTTTTTGTTTGTAAAATAAAAAAATTTCGAAAAGAAGAAACCTTTAAATAAATTTATTATAAACATAAATTAAATAAATCGAGTTTCATGTATACCCGAAAAAATAAATAAAACTAGTTATTGTAGGGTTGGCTATATTATATTATTCAATATCATTATTATTGCGTTTTCTCTATAACATTTATATTTGTTTTAAAAATCTCACTTTCAGTACCAATTTTTACATATAGACCACCTGAAGAGTGAGCTTGAGGAGAGATATACTATACTAGTTTGTCCTTATTCATTATTTATTTATTTCCCAAAAATTAAAGCCATCGGAGGGTGGTTGTTTATTTTTGTTTATAGTTTTTAGATTTTTTTTTTTTTTAAATTAAATAAACATTTAAATATTAAAATTAACGATGCGTGGATCTAAGATTATATATTTCAAATATTTAAGATATTATTATCCAGTATATTGAGGAGATTTATATAAAATAATATTATAAAAAAATTTGTTTGAAGAGTGATTTATTTTTTATTAACATCTAAAATTTTATAAATTGTGTTTATTTAGTTTGACCTTCTTATTTGGTTATCAGTTTTTTTTATATAGATGTTTTTTTTTTTGTAAATCGTTTATTTTTTCTTTTTATTTTATTATAGAACCATTTAAGATACTGACCTACTTTTCGTTTTTATTATCTTATAAGATTTATTGATTGTTATCATTTCGGGTTTTTAGTTTTTTTAGATTTGACACATTAAAAAAAATCAATTGATTTGAATTGTTGAAAATCACTTATTAAAACAAGTGAACACCAAACAAACTATTGCAGAGAGAGAGATGAGTAGATGAGTTCATAGATGAGAGAAGAGTTTCAAATTAGGATAGAGTTCATATAAGGTTACATCTTGACTCAAAACAAACACTCTTTATATTAATTTGTAGAATCAACAAGAGGCTCTAAGGGCCAACAAAGACATTATAGATACAAAATAGTATAAATATATTATTGAATATTTCGATAATAATAAATTACCGATAACCCCGTTTTTTTTTAGAAGAAAATAAGGGAAAAAAGAAATACCTCAAACTTTGTTTTTTAAGAAGAAAAGAACTGATAATAAACCCCGATTTAAGAAATTAATTAAAATCAAAAAATCTAAACCAACTACTCATTAATCTAAAAATCAAATTAACTTTTTTTCAATTCGGTGTTGTTTATCGAATTTTGGTTGAACCGTTCTTAAATTTTGCAGGAAAAATTATAATAAAAATGATAATCGAAAAAATAAAATATAAACAATATTTAACTCTCTATAATATATTATAAAAACTTTATAAACATTTTAATAAACTTTTTTTTTCTTTTTTTTTCTACTTTTTTTTAAAACATATATGGTATGGGTATTTTATTTTTATTTTTTTTGTGTGTTGTTTTAATTAATTATAAAAAGTATTCATGGAAGAGGACGGGAAGAGCCATTTCATATCTCATGACGTGTATTTATGTTATAAAGAAGATTTAATAATTAATTTAAAGTCAAAAATGGGTACCCCCCAAATTAATGTGTGAAGTGTAAAAACACGTTGCTTGTTCACCCCAAGCTTTTTTTTTTTTTTTTTTTTTTTTTTTTATTTTAAAACGGAAATTATTAAGAAAAGGAATAAATTCACTCCAATAAGCAGAAAAAATATATTGATTTTTTTCTCATTTAAATTAAATAAAGATAAAATTTTTAAGTGCAATCAATTAAAATTAGAAGTACTATACAAAATAAAGTATTTTTAATATGTTTAAATATGTTGGTGTTGTTGTAAGTTCGTAAGTTATTTTAATACCTAATATTTTTCTTAGAGATAGAAAGAAGTTTTTCTAAATTATATAATAATTATCTTTAAAAATACATTCATTAAATAAAGAAATAATAAATATTATTTCAAACCACTCTAATGAAATTTTTGGGGGGGGAGGGGGGAAATTATTTTTGAGACGAACTTATTGGTGGTTTTTGAATATATTCAAAATTTATAAAAGTAGTAGGAAAAAGAAGTAGGGGTAGTAAGTAGTTTAGAGTTTAGGAAAGAAGAAGAGGGACAAATTTATATAAAGTTGATTAGGTCAAAAATGTCTCTAATTTATTATTAGTATGGTGCTGAGGAATGATTGAAATTGTAAATTTAAAACCAATTTGAAAAAAGAAATAAGTTTGCTTGGCGGAATTTTTTTTTTTCATTTGATGTTTTTTTTTTTAATATCTGTAGTGATGGCAGTTTCGAATTTTTTTTATTTTTTTGTTTTTTTAAATTTTTTTTTTTACTTTTTTTTTCATTTTTTTTTAATTTTTTTTTTTTAAATTTCTTATTTTTTATTAGAACCTTTTCTTTTTTTTGGTGTTAACCACTCCGCTAACAGAAAAAAAAAGAAAAGAAAAGAAAAAAAAAATATTTTAGAAAATCTCAAATCCAAATTCAATGGGAGATCGATCGATCGAATTGTGATTTTTATAGAAGGAGATTAGATATTTAAGATAAGGTTGTAAATTAGTGTTGTGATTTTTTTTTAGTAAAAATATAAGGAAAAAACATTATTAAAACATGGGAATTGAATTGAATAATTGATTTGATTTTTTTGATTTTTGTTGATTTTTTTTTTTTTTAAAAAACAAACAATTGATTTTGATATTATTCTTGTTATTTATAAAAGAAATTGTACTTTATCTTTGTTATCTTTTCTTAATAATGAAAAACAATTTTTAAAAAGACAAGAATCGAATAGAATGCGATTTTAGAACCTTGTGCGTTTTTTTTTAAATTTATTTTTTTTTTTTTTAATTTTGTTAAAAACTACACTCCTCCACACATCCATTTTCCATGTCATGAAACTTAAACAATGTATATATTATTATATAAAATAATAATTGAGTAAATATTTATTTGTTTTAATTTTATATGAAGATATGTTGGATGATAAATATCATAAAATTTAATTATGTGATTGATATTAAACATGACATGAGATTTCTATAACCATATAAAAGCACATTCTTTTAAAGAGTCTGTATAAAATAATTTTTTTTTAAAACGTTGTGTTTTTAATCATATATAAAGAAAACTAATCATTCTTTTATATATAGCTAAGAAAAAAAAATAATGCGATTTATGGATGTGTGGGAGGTGGGGTTTTGTTGTGTGTGTAGTTTGTAGGCACAACTCTTCTATTATTATTTTAGCTTCTGTTTTGTACTAAAAGAAATAAAACCCAAAAAAACTTATTTTAAAATTTAAAATAAAGAAAAAAGAAGGTTTGGGGAAAGAAGAGAAAGAAATATAGAGGTACAAAATTGATTTGATTTGATTTTTTTTTTTTGATTTTTTTGCTGATTCGAAAATTTTTTTAGCAATGTTATAATAAAAAAATGTTGGCAAATATGATTATTAATAAATTGGTAAATGTTTTTTTTTTTTTTTTTTAATGTCAACAAGGAAATCTGAAAAATATTAAAAAAATACACAAAATTTTTAAATTTTATATAAGGAACAAAAAAAGATTCACAATAATAAAATCCCAACATAGATGGGAGAGTTTTTATTGATTTAACTTACAAATGCATTAAATTTTGCAGTGATTTTATTGTGGGACGGAATGCATAATTTTTTGAGTGTGATTTTATGATATAAATGGATAAGTGGGAGGTGATTTTGTTTTTATTGATATTTATTATAAAAACAAAAGGCAAATTACTTATATTGGACCCTAAACTTGGCTTCAATTTAACTTTGACCCAACTTTTCATAAATTAATGCACCAAATAGACACTTTTTTTAACTATTCCAACTTTAAATTATAAATGAACACATGAGTTTACTACATGATACAATGACAGTAGGACACCACAACGTAGGACAAAATGACAGTGTTTGTCTATTTGTTAAACTTTATACAAAAGTGTTGTTTTAAGTGTCTTTTGTTGCAACATCCCAAAAAATTTTGAAAGCGACATAAAGTATTTGAAGTATGAATTTGGTTGAAGTCAAGTGTAAAAAGACACATTAAGTATTATGCCTAAAACAAAGTTGTTTTTAATAACTTTGCTTAGATTTTAGATTTCTCAAAAATGACTGGCCTTTTAAACATCATTTTAACATCTGGCCCCCAAAATAAGATCACCTTACAGACTATTAAATATATGCACAATGGACCTCCTTAAAATCTAGAAGAAGAAAGAGAGTTAGAAGAAGAAGAGATATAATCCTTCCTTAAACTATCCATTTACTCAATGCTAATAATGATTATGACTAATTATTTAAACAAGAATTAACTAAAATTATTAATATTTAATCCAAGTTTAAGGGGTTTAAAATGGTTTAAGTTTTTAAAATGGTACTTCAATTTTTTTTTTAATTTTTTCTTCTCAAATTTTTTTAATAAATATGATATGATACGATTTGAAATATTGATATACCATTGATAATATTATATATGATTATGTGATTTTATATAGGACAATTTTTTTGAACTTACTTACAATCCTTCAAGATAAACCAATGGTTTACTAGCTCACCCTAGTATATAGTATAATACAAAATATATTTAATGCGGAAAGGAGCGGAAAGAGCAAGGAAAAGGATATAAAGTTGTAGTTAGGTAAAATATTAATAAATTAATCAATTATTTACACAAATCATTAGAGCTACCCGCAAGCTTTTTTCTCTCAGGCTGCATCAAAAAATAATAGGAAAATTATACAGTAATCCGGAGAAGAGAACGAAGAAGAAGAAGAAGAAGAAAGAAGGAAGGAAGAAAACTTTCCTTGAGATATTCTACTTTAAGGTAAAAAAAAAAAAAGGGGCACACAACAGTCCGGTTTCTCACAAAGCAATCACACGTTAGCAGGGGCCAGGAGGGGCGCCAGCAGGACCGGAGGGAGGGAGGAAGAGGAGGGAGACGTAACCGAGGTTTAATGGGTTAATAGGGTAGGTAGGGTATGGGGGTTTTTGGTTAATTGATTTTGTTTTTTTTTTTTGTTTGTTAGATGTAGTTTTGTAGAGACATTGTAGACCAGCTTATTTCCTAATGCAAGCTTATTCATACGGAAGGTGATTGAAAGACATGAAAAACAATTTCAAGGCAGGAGAAGAAAGCCAACCATTAGGGCCAATGACTCCCACAACATTTTTGCAAACCTCAGAGAGACGGAGAGAAGCCTGGATCATTTCAGAACTTCTTCGTCTCTTCTCATTCCCTGCCCAAGTTACAGCAGATGAAAGAAAAAGAAAGAGCAGAAGAAGCAGAAAGAAAAAGAGAAAAAGGAAAAAATAGTGAGAAAGGTGGGTCCTTATTAGCGTCGTCTTGTAGAAGTTGTTGATGATTTGTTGAAGTTGAAAGAAGGTTGTATGTTAGATAGAAGTGAACAAACAAACACGGCCTCAACCCCAGCAGGCTAGATTTGGGGGTGTGCGGACTATGATCCTCACTGTTTTTTCACCTGATTCATCCCATTTTCTTCTTCAAAGAGCTTTGCTTATGTTCCAAATTACATTTCTTTTTTACCCAAACCAGAGACTCTCATGGATAGCTTCTTTATTCCTCATCCGTTCCCCATAACGCGAAGTTGTTAAAGAGTAAGAAAGTATGTAGAGTGAAGTTAAGTTTAAAAGATAGGAACTTTCCTATTTACACCACATCGTTGCAACCGGGTGTGAAAGATGGTAATGAGTTCAACAATGTGTGAAAGCACCGGCAAGTCCATCATCATTCTCGTTTTCCAGGAGAGAAGAGAACGAATATCAAAAGGTAATAGGTTTAGATTACTTTTTTATATTGATACCTATATAATAAATTTAGTGGCCAAGTTTAATTTCTATCCCTTTTTTATGTATTTTACTGCCTGCTCCCTAATATTAAAGAAAGAAGAAAAGAAAGAAAAAAAGAAGTATATAATAATAAGGGAAAGTGCCTATTTACCAGACCCTATCATGCTTTCCCTGCACTAAAAGCACCAACTTCGAGATAGATTATTAAACTATGTACTTTTTTTACCATTTGAAAATCCTATTAACTGCAAAAATTAAGGTTTGCTCTTGACATGACTTATTACTTGAGTCAACAAAAGAACTTTGACATATTATATTGACACTTACGTTGTATATTTTTTGTATTATGAGGATATTACTCTAAGTAGTTAAGCTCTGCAGGATTGAAGCCAGTTATGTTCTAAGTTATTTATTGATTTTTAGAATAGATACGCCCCCTATAATCATATTAAAGAATTTATAAGTTAGTTGCAAACTATACAATTAAGGGAAAACTAAATATAAGTGTTGTGTTAAATAATATATAGGTTGAACTAACCAGAATCCTGGATTGCAGCTGTTTCAGCGTTGTTCCGTGTTTTTGTAGGGACAGCTGCCATTCCCTTTCATCTTGATTGTGATACGCTCTGACAAAACGCTTGATTTTTCTTATACCAACCAAACGGGGGAAATTTTAGCCATTGTAAGTGAGCACTTCTTTAGCCTGCCTTGTTCTATCCTCTATCTTCATTCATGTACCAAGTTTGTAGTTTTAGTAGAAGATGTGTAAGAGTAGAAGTAGATCATTTGGTGCAGGAAATATTGACCCCCCCCCCCAAAAAAAAGAATTCATTGACAGAATCTGACAAAAAAAAAGAGATCATTGCAGAAGGAATATGAATAGATAATAGAAATAGCATACAAGCAGAACTCTTCCAGGTCAGACACCCAGGGGCACTTAAATTATCCTTCTTTTTGTGTAGAATTATACAGGGGAATAGGCAATTATGTATTAGAAGATGATTAAAGATTTGTATTTATATTTTAAATTTTTTTTTTTTTAAATTAAAAAAGACGCAGACATGTGCTTTTTTTTGCCCAAACTAGAAATGTGCATATAAAAGTTCCCTACCAATCACAATCTAGGTATTTCCTCAAGCCTCCTCTTAACAGAATAATTCGTTTTTTTTGACCCCGACTCCTCCTATATGGGGGGAGGGGGAGAGAAAATGAAACAATGACATTTTACAGATAACCAGTGCTTTAAAGGGAGAGTGTAAAGGTACAAAGCAGTTTTCTGGGCTATGAGCGATGGTATTGCATCATAGTTGCCTTTAAAGTGGGAGGCAACAAACCATTTGGTTTCAGAATTCTTATCATTAATCAGGATATATGGAATCAGTAATTACTGCTTTTAGAAGAAAAGTCACTGAATGTACTTTTTTATGTTTTGTCTTGCATAAGTGGGGAAAAACTAAAAAGTGGAAAATAAAGGAATAAATAAAAGAACCAGGTTCTTTTTTTTTGAAATTGAATTGAAAGTTACTCAATAACATTACATGACTCCACATGTTTTCCCCAGACTTCTTCAGAGAGGATAAACTCTTTGTTTGCGGAAAATGAGGGCAGAGGGGTGAGAGAGAGAATATGAGCAGAGGGAGAGAGAGAGAGTAGAGAGTGAGTGTAACTAGCTGAGTGTGAAAAAAATTATGGGAAATTTTTAGCACTGGGAACTTCTTTAGAATAAATGTTTCCAAAAAAATAAATCCTGCTTTCCAGCACGGGCCCTCTATATATATATTAATAGTGCTCTTTGCTACCCCCCAATTGTGTCTTTATGAACATCTTCGTATGGGTCTTATAGGAAGTGTTCTACATTAATAAATCAATCCCAGACCATGGCAGGTCAATTTCCTCTCTAAAAGCACAAACCAATATATCAAAAAGTGAGCAAGCAAGAAAGCAGGAAAAGCAGTCTCTGGGCTTTCAATATAGGTGGAAGGATTGAGGAAGAACAAAGTAGGAATAGAAAAAAGGCAATATGGAGAAATTTTTATCAGTGCACAAAAAAATAAGGCCTAGTTTTTCCCAAAAATTAGAGGAATTTTAGCTTGAATGACTTATCAAATTCCGCCACTTAGCCATCATGCCCCAAAGAAGATCGCCGAATATTAATCTGGGAAGGAAATATTATATCCCTAGACTAGGTAAAAATGTGAGGTTAAATAAAGCATTGAAAGTGTAGTTTAGTTGGTAAGTGGGGTTTTTTGGTTGGTTTATAGTTGGAAAGTGGGTTAGACACAAAATTGCGAGCTAAAGTAGACTCTTACTGTGTGAACTGGAAATCAGAACTTTGTCGAAATTTAACATTCTTTCATAAGGTCCAGGAGACAGGGAGAAAGAGAATAGGAGACAGAAATGAGAGAAGAAATGTTCATGAGAGACAGGAAGACATTTTGTAAACACCCTCCCTAAGCTTGCACTCTTCTACAGGTTCTTCCACCATCACTTTATTAAACTGGAATGCCATTGAACCCATGATGAAACATGGAAATGAAAGATATTAAATGAATAGAAGAGTATTATAGAAACATTTATATAAAATAAAAAATAAAAATAATCGTAATATTATACATGGGAAGAAGAAGGTGGGAGGAAGGAAGAAGGTTAGAAGTTATTCACTCTTGTAGGAAAGGATATACACAGATTTCTCTTGCAAAAATTCTTTACAGTATCGGAGGAGGAGGAAAGTTCATCAGTATCATTATCACAATTGCGCTCATGTTTATCTTGTAGGAGGAGAGGAGGAATTGGTCCTTGCATTATATTCTGCTGGGTACTCCTTTGAGGCTTGTGATGAAGGGTTGTGTGACCTGCCACCCAGACACATCAAAAACTGCTTTAACGAAATATTATAAATGCCAATCCGACCTACCTGCTCTGATGAAAAAGATAAGATTCTTCTTAGTAGGAACAATAAGAATGATTAGATGATTGCGAAGCAAATTTTGATGTTGCTAACAAACAAACATTGATTTTTAACATTGTTTGAGGTCTGGTTCTTACAAAAACAGGTTGGTCGGTGGGTCATCAGCCTTAATTTGACTTTGTAACTATCACTTTTTTTTGTAAATATTTATAAAATGTTTACTTACCAAAAATAACGACCCAACAAACCCCAAAAAAGACACAGATAGTGAAAAAAAAGCAGAAACAGAGAAGAGAAGATCTGTTCTAGTGACATCCCTTCTGATTTTAACTGCACGATCTGGTCATAGCGAAAGAGTGGGTAAAAGAAAAAGGGGGGGTATGGTGGGGTTTTGTATAGAGGGGGGGTATGGTTGTAGAGGGAAGAGGGGGTTTATATCATAATAATGTTTCCATTTTATAGATATGACTTTCACCACTGGCAGAGAAAAAAGAAAAGAAAATGTATGTGAAAATGAAATAATTCCTGATTCATTCCTTTTTATTGGTTTTTTTGTTTAAATTAGTGAATATTAAATCCCCATAATGGTAACGTTTCTTGTTGGAAAAATCAATTAAGATTACAACAGAAAAACTGTGCAGTTGGTGGACACCTTAAAGCAACATTTGATGAAGCATCTCTTCGTCACAATCCGTTGAAAATTAAAGGTTTTGTAGTCGTCCACCTAAGGTGAGGAACAACTCTAAACAACTCACGTGAATACAGCGAAGCCACCACGCAACATTTTGGACATTTCTCTGAGTCTTTTTCTAGCTATTAGATAAAATCTAATTTGCAATATCCCACTTGACTTCTAGGATTGAGGGGGTTAGGGTATTCATGATTCAGTTTCTGTAAATATAGGCCAACAGTGTACATTTTTCTTTTTTTTTTAAACATCTCTGTACAACAAATACACTATCTATAATTAGAAAAAAATGTCTGTGATGTGTGGAATTGCAAGACAATTCAAGCTCAAGAGAACGGCCACTCCCCCCCTCGAGATGAAACCTGAATCCCCCATGGCTGTATATAATTTACCAGTGTTTGGTCGGGACACAAAACTGACAAGAGTAGAACAGAAGTACTTCTTTGGAGAAAGTAGTAGTTAGAAAGAGAAGTAGAAGTTAAGAGAAGTAGTTAAAGTCAGAAGTAGTAAGAAAGTAGGAGAAGAAGTAAGTAAGTAGAAGTAGTAGTAGTAGTAGAGTAAAAGTAGTTTTCACCTATCAAATATAAAAATAAAACAGCAGTGATAGGTAGATTGAACCCATGGAAAAAAATATGGTTTTTACAGAAGAAAGGAAATGAAGGAAGGGAAGAAGGAGAAGAAAAAAGAGAAAAATAGAGAAGAAACAAGAATGTGAAGGGAAAGAAATAGAGAAGGATTTTGTGGAAAGTTATTCCAACGAGGATGTGGAAACAAACTTAAAAGCAACACATTGATCTGGTGCTGTTTTGTGAAATTTTTTAAGATCACAGTTAGCTTTGTTGGCCAAACCTCACCTGAGCTGAGCAGGGGAAAAAATGCGAAAAACCACAACAAACAATGAGTGTGTATGACAGAATAAAAAATATAATCAAAAAAGATTTCAAACGTATTTGATATAATGTAGGTGAAAGGGACCTGATGAAATGAAAGACAAAGAGCAAAGATGACTTGATTCTCCAAAAAAGTAGTAAACATTGCCATATAAATGAAACAGTGATATAAAAATTATGATTTTTTGAACAGTTCTTTTTCACCATATCACTTCCATATTTATCTTCTTCATGTTTGACAAAATATATAAAATTATTTCACAATTGTTCTATTAACTCTTTTTAGTACAGTGAGTTGGGAAGTATCAGAATTAAGGGAAGAATTATCCAACTTCTCAAGCAATAGCAGTTTCAATTTTTTAAAGACCTGGCTCTATGTTTGTTGTCTTTGAAGATCGTAGTTAGTAGAGTAGCTTGTGTCCAACTCATGAGGACAGGCAGGAAAATGCCACAGCAGAACAACAAACCAAACATGAGTATGTTTATAACGAGTGAGTTTGGTTGTTGAGGGTTAAAAATATTCAAAATGTATTTGACTTTAAAATTGTAGGCGAGGAGGGAGGAGGGAGAGACACCAAAGACACTTGATTATCCCAAACAGCAACGATTGCCACAAGATAGCATATGAAAACAGGATTAAAGTATAAAGATTTAAAGTAAAATTTAAAGAACATTGACTTTTTTGAACAGTTCCTTCACCATATCCACTTTTCAAACATATGCTTAATAGTTGTTACAATGAGATTATTTCACAAGGTCTATTAGCTCCTTCCTTTAAGCACCGTGAGCCGTGAGTATCAGAGTGTCCAACTTCCAGCAAAAATAGGGCAGTCAACTTCGATCTATCAATGAATAGAATAATTACAATTTCCACATTACAGACAATAATTGAGAGAGAATGTGAGGAATAACAAAAAATAGCACAGAGGGTTTACGAGAGAGAGACAGGTTTTTTTTATACTAGGCAGCATTTTTCCATTCAGAAAGTTACTGAACTGAATTAAGACAAAAATCCTTGCAAAAAATGTGGTTGGCTAAGGTTCTGCAAAAAATCTTTTCTTTTGTTGTCAATTGAACTGGAGCTAGTGCTAGGAGGAGTTTGAGAATGTTTTCCAACCTCAAAATCTTCCTCACGAAAAAAAAAGAAGAAAAAAAAGAAAATATATTATATAATAATGTTTTGTTTTAAAAACCAAGGGCCTCAAAAAAGGGATTTCTTCATAAATTTAATAAAGTTGTCCCACCAAAGAGAGAGAGCTTCATTTCTGGTTAAGTGTGAAAAAAAAAATGAAAAAGACCACTGAAAAGCAAATCATTTCCACTTTCTTACTTACACATCTAACTTGTAAACCCACACAAACAAGATTCTGTAAAACAGAAAAGTCTTACACATTCACATTTCTGAACAAACAAATCAACAATGACGAGGAGGGAGGAGCAGACAGCTAGCGGAGAGGACGAGCTTGAGACGGAGGGGAGGCCGAAGCCGTAAGAATGGGCTGGAGTATCAGAATTGGTGCCGAGGACTGGACGAGGAGACGAGTGACGCGAGAGAGGAGCAGCGGGGGGCCCGGGAGAGAGATCGAGAGCCGGAGAGAGAGAGGAGAAAGCGTGGAGTGAGGACGAATATGAGAAGAGCGCGGGAGACACAACCCCTGGAGAACGCGGAGGCACGATCGATTCCGCGAGGGCGACGATGGTGCAGAGAGCACGGGGAGAGGCAGCGCATCGCGCGGAGAGAGGAGAGGGCGGGGCAACAGCAGACGAGCCGAGCCGGAGAGAGGGCAGAGAGGGAGAGGAGAGAGGACCGACGGAGTATGGAGACGAGTACGGATAGACGGAGGAGAGAGCAGCGGACGAGGGTACAGGAGAGGGAGAGAAGAGGACGGGCTGAGGAAGAGAGAGAGAAGTAGGTGAGGGAGATGGAGAGGACACTCGGGTCGGATGGGATGGAAGGAGTGGAGAGGGGACGAGAGACAGAGGGAGTGGGAGGATAGGGAGAGAGGGAGAGCGGAGGAGCAGGAGGAGTGACGAGGGCGTGAGGGGGGAGAGAGGGGAAGACGGAGGCCCCGGGAAGAGGGGGAGGAAGAGAGAGGGAGTATATAGAGGAGGGAATGATAGAGAAGAAAGAGAGAGAGGTACGGGATGAGGAGGAGGGGGGGGGGAGGAGGAGGAGAGAGGGTAGAGGAGGAGGAGGGAGAGAGAGAGGGAGAGAGATGAGGTGAGAGGTGAGGGTTTTTACGAGGAAGGAGGAGACGGTTGGAGGAGGGAGAGAGGAAGGCCGAGGAGGACACCCGAATGATAACAGGAGCCCGGGAGAGATAGAGAGAGGAGGAGAAGCAAGATGGGGGGACGGAGAGGGAGAGGGAAGAGGAGGATCGGGGAGAGACGAGAGGGGGGGGGGACGAGGGAAGAGCGGAGCCAGAGACGCGGATGAGGGAGGAGGGAGAGGACGAGGTGAGAGAAGGGGAGAGAGGAGGAGAGAGAGGGAAGAGGTCGGGGAGGCGAGATGAGGTTGGAGGGGGGAGGCTGAGAGGAGAGGAGAGAGGAGGAGAGAGGGAACGGTGGTGAGAGGGGGAGAGAGGACTGGAGGTGAGGAGGAGAGGGAGAGGGGAGAGAGAAGAGGGAGGAGAGAGAGGAGAGGGAGGGAGAGGAGAGGCCCCGAGAGGGGAGAGAGGAGAGAGAGGTTGAGGAGAGGGGAGAGAGGAGAGGTCTAGAAGAGAGGTTACATTGGGAATTTGAAGCTCCGGGGAGAGAGGAGGAAGAGGACTAACAGATATCAACTGGTTGGTAGCACCAGAGACTCATTGGATCTGTTGAAAAGCTGATTGATGACGAAATGAAACCTGATCAATCACTCAATTCAATCATACCACAACAAAAAACCGATATTAACATAACCAAATCACAACATAGCACCTACCATTAGATCAGAACAAATGCATCTCAAAAAAAACAAAAAGATATCAATCACAATAACAAAACACACACCACAAAGAAGAAAAAAAAGAAAAAAGAAGAAGAGATTTTTAAGCAAGAGAGATTTTAGATTATAAAGAAAAAAGAAAAAAAGAGAAGAGCAGAGAAAAAAAAGGAGAGAGAGATGAAAAAGAATCTGGATTAACAAAAATGATGATCACGGAAAGGGTTTGGCCAATGCAACGAAAAAAAAAAGTCCAAAAAAAAACAAAAAAAACAAGTCAAAAATCAAAACCTAATGGAATTTTTTCTAGTGAAATTAATAGGTGAAAATGCATTATAGATATTACCTCAAAACTCACGTAGCCTTCTTCCGATTTCTACAAGCAGAGAAAAAGAAGAAGAAAAACACAAAAAAAAAAAAGAGGAAAGAAAAAAGAGGACAGGAGGCGAAAAGAGAAATTTCCGTTTTATTTGTTTGATGAAACCCAAACACATGATCAATCAGCCAATCATATCAAATCACTACGAGAATCACTCAAAATCAATAACTCTAGACACCACTATGTAAATCACAACAAAGCAATTTGTCAAACAAAATAAAACATATATATAAATGCAAAACAAAAAAAAACTGGCCCCTAATCTCCAACGACGAAAAGCTCAGTATCAGAGAATGATTAAGGAGGGGGAAAGAAGAAAAAAAAAGAAAAAGAAAAAAGAAAGAAAAGACAAAAAAAAGAAAAAAGAGAATATTAAGATTTTAAGGATATAAGATTAATAAGGAGGGGGAAAAAAAAAAAAGTTATATAAGGACAGGGGGAAAGGGGGAAGAAAAGGAAAGGAAAAAACCTCAAAATCAAAACTTCATTTTGAATTTTGAATCTTACCTTTAAAGTGAAAATGCATTACCTCAAAAGCAATTAGTAACACAACAAAATTTTAAAAGAAAGTGAGAAAGTTTCCGTTCGGACTCCAATTTTCGAACCCAATAATCACTCAAATCAATACACAATAAATCACAAACCCTAACATCTCTAGTAATCACAACAATGCATCTCAAAACAAACAAAAACATAAATCAAAAGCAAAAAATAAAAATAAAAATCAGACATCCATTAAACGGAAACTGATAATCACCAAACAGCGTGTAGTTAGTATCGTACGTAAGGAGAGAGATAGGGGATGCAACGAGCGAAACCACAAAATCCAAACTAACAGGAACTTTTTAGTGAAAAACCTTCGGGCTGTTTATTTAAAAAATTACATTACCTTCCAAAAATTCAATATCCCCGAGCGCAAAAAAATAGAATATTTTTTTTTATTGTCAAATTATCCGAAGCAAGGTGTTGTGGGCGTGACGAAAGAGAAGTGAATAAATAGAATTTACACTAAATCAATCAAATCAATAATAAATCTATAACTCTTCTAAATCACACCAATGACATCCTCCGAAAACGAACCAAAAACAGATATTTTCCACAATCGCCAAAATTTAAAAAAAAACAAAACAAAAAGCCACTTTAATCGAAAACGTAGAAAATTGAGTGTATCAGAGAAATCGCCACACATACAACCCCCCCCCAAAAAAAAGCTTCAAATAAAAATTACCGAGAAATTGTTGAATGAAATTCGGAAGGAAGGGGAGGGAGGAAAAATTGCATATTACCTCAAAATTTCCGAAAGCCAGGAGGAGGAGAGGGAGGGGCCAGGAGAGATGAGAGGATGAAGGGATGAAACGAGCGAAAAATGAGAAAAATTTTCGGTTTTGATTTTTTGTTGGTTGGTTGTTTGTTTTGTTTTTTTTTTTTTTTTTGTGGAGAGAGATGTTTTATAGAGGTGACACGTGGCCGGAGGGCGGAGAGAGAAAAAAAGGTCCTACCACGCCCCGCACCCCGAGAGTCAGTGCCCCTCCCCACCCGAGATCCCGCTCCCTACCCGAAGTCAAAAAGGAGGAGAAGTTTAGGGGGAGTGGGAGATTATTGTGTGATCTTGTCAAACACAACCCAAATGATTATAAATTATAATAAAGGTATAAATTTAATTTCGATGTTTTTGATTATTGTTTCTCGCCATACATTTTATCAACTTTAAACAACTATTAATAAATCGTACAAACCTATTAACGATCATCATTACTTCTTTACTAGTCATTAAAGATTTAGAGCTTTTGTTTAGTGATTGTCCCCCCCCCCCCCCCCCATCGAAAATGATATATATCTAGGGTTAAATATCTTATTATTCATTTAAATTTTTTTTTTTTAAACACTATTATTGATACCTGCAACACATGATGCCATAGGTTTAATTCCTTGGTCTGTATTTTTTTTATTTTATTTTGTTGATTTGAATACTATCAGATATATAAATATCTATTTTGTTGATTATACTACATTATTATATAGTATGTTCATATAGTTATTTAGATCATATTATATAGATGGAATTGTATTAATTAATTCAAAATTTAAAAAATAACATTTGACTTTAATATTTAAAAAATATGAATTCAAAATGCAAATATATATCATTAAATATTAAAAAGGTAGTTTACTATATGTTACTACTCTTTTATGTGAATGGAAAATGATGGAAGAAAGAAAAGAGAAAGAAGAAAGAGAAGAAGCCTTTCAGAATGAATCTTTTGCATATAGACATAACTCAATATTTACTCCAACAAATGAATTATCATAAGCTCATATTTTAAAAATTTTAACAAATGAAGACTAGAAGAATCAATTTATTTTATTTATTATTAGTATCTTATTAGTTCACTTTTAATTGGTATCTTAAATATCATCAAGATCATTCGAGCTAAGATCAAATTTTTTTTTTCAATTTATAATAATATAATTCTTATTCAAATAATTTAGGAATAAAATTAGGAATATATCAAATCTGGATATTGATGAAAAACTATTAGGATTGTCAAAAATGAAGTAAGTAGTAGCTTCTCTAAATTGAAATATGAACAAATCAAATGATGTTATGAGAATATGAGAATATAGGTTTAATATAAGTGTGGAAGCTGTGAAATTTGATCATTAATTCATTTAAAGGTACATGATTTGAGGACAAATTAAAGTCAAATGCATCCAAATTTCATTATAATACCCCAAAAAACAAGTTTTAATTAACTTTATGTATTGATATTCAAATTCAAAAAAAGCTTATTAAAAATACATTAATAAACAAACAAAAGCTTAGTTTTCATTCCAAAGAATATATTATATATATATAATAATAAAAATCGTACCAAATTCTCTTAAACAACTTAGTGAAGAGGAGAGAGAAGAGAAGAGAGAAATCTCAAGATGGTCTACCAAACCCAAACCCAAAAATTAAAATTAAAAATAAAAAGTTTCCATACGAGATTAGGAAAAAGAGTCGCACCATATTGAGGGGGGGGGGGAGGAGAAAATCAATATTAATTTAAATTTCCATCGATTCGTAAATTTTTCTACAAAGAATCTAATTAAAATTAGAGATTTTTTTTGTAATTTTAAATGTTTGTTCTCAGAGTGTTCTTCCTCATAGTTGTTTGGACAAGCATCACAAGAGATCTTGATTATTTTCTACCATTTTATAATAATCCAACATTGGAAATATGAATAGCCTCATTCCTTCAATAAATCTTACTTTATTACTCCCCAAATTCACCCCAATTTGTTGTTGAATTATTATAGATAATATCCACTTTTCTCCCTCCTTTCCTTAATTATCGTCCTCTTTTTTGAACAATTTTCCAACCTTTAACCTTAATCTTTCAAAAATTTCTTTACTTAAAAAAAGTGAAAAATTTTGAAGAGAAAGAATATTTTTTACCAATTTTTTCCCTCTATTTCTCCAATAATTTTTGATGCAAAGAGAGATTCTGATAATTCATTTGTTGTCTTCATTTTTCAAAGGGGTTTTGGGATACTTGAAAAATTTAAAGTAGTATTGTGCGTTAGTATTTGTGAGTTGATTTTTGTTTTTTGGACTAGTACTAACTAAGTAAGTAAGTAGGATAGATATAGTTAAGGTAAACTAGTAGTTAACTTAGTAAACTAGTACACTAGTTTAGTAGTAATTAGTAGAGTTTTGGTGTTTGAAGAAGTTGGAAGAAAGAAAAGTTTGAATGGGAAGTGAAGAAGAAGAACAAGTTGAAGAAAGGAAGAAAGCTGAAGAGAAAGAAAAGGTGAAAGAAGAGCTGGTGAATGAAAAAGTGTGAAAGTGGAAGAAGTGAAAGGAAAGAACAAGAAAGAAAGAAACGAAAAGAAGAGAAGCGAAGAAAGAGATGAAAGAGAGAGTTGAAGAATGAAGATTGAAGAAGATGAAGAGAACAGAGAAACCAAATTTTAGTGTGAAATTGTGGGGAAATTTGGTTGTGTTAATTGTATGTATTTTGTATTTTTTTGTAAAATTGCTGTGGTATTTTGGTTTGATAGTTTGTGTGATGTGAGGTCAATTTGTTTGGTCAGACCAAGGTTTTTTTGGTTGTCTGTGTGGATTATTTTGGACCCAAGATTTTTTTTTTTTTTTTTAAAAACTGTCATGGCAAAAGGGGTCTCTGACTAGAAAGAAAACTGCTAGAAATAGACTACAACTTATTTCCGATTTTTGATTGAGATTCCTCCGAACACTTGCTTGACTTCGGAAAAAATTGAATGAACTGTCACATTTGTTACCTGAGAAAAAAAAGTAAATAATGAAAATGATGAAAAAGAAACAATTGAATTTTATATTTTGGAAAAAAGCATTATATTATGAATTAATAATTGAAAAGAAAGAAAGAGATATTTTTTTATTTTTTTTAATTTTTAAATTTTTATAATATAGAATAGAAAAGGGTTAGTCATTCCAAAGTTCAGTAGTACATAATAGAGTACAGTAGTTAAAGTGTAAGTATGTAATCGAGTCCAAATTTTCATTAAGATTATAGTAAAAATGATATTATGTGGTTATTAAAATATTTAAATATTTTAACGCGTCATTTTAGTAAAATTTTTAGCTTCGCTCTCTAAACTATCTAATTTGATTCTATCTAACATGGTTTATTATTTTATCATTTTTTTTTTTTTTTCAAAGAAAGGGTTGATAAAGGGGAAAGAAGGGTTGGAAAAGAAGAAGAAGTGAAGGGTGGATGGGATTCTTCTAATATATTTGTGTGGTGTTGCGCCCTATTGGCCCTTCCCCTATCTCTTCTTTCTATTCGGCGCAGAGCGCGGGCCGCGGCGGGGGGGGCGGCGACCGGCTCCCGGCCGAAAATGGGCGCGACGGAGGGCCGGTACCGAAAGCGCCGGGGGGCAGGGACGGTTGTTTCTTAATTTTACTCTAACTTTTTTCTTTCTTTAAATATCGGATAGGAAGGAAAGCCCGTATTGTCTTGATTTTCTGTTTTTTGTTTTTTTTTTAACAAATGGAAAAAAAAAACCAGGGGGGTTGGGGAACAAGGAGGGAAGAGAAGGGGGCCGATGGACAAGGGGCAAAAAGGGCAAAGGAAAAAGAGAAAAAGTGGAGGGAGGGAGGGTAGCGGGGGATTAGGGGACAGGAGCGGGGGGGGAGGGGGGGGGGAGGAAGGGGGGGGGGGTGGGGGGGGGGGGGGGGGGGGGGAGGGGGGTGGAAAAGGGGGGGGGGGGGGTGGGGGGGAAGGGGGGGGGGGGGGGGGGGGAGGGGGGGGGTGGGGGGGAGTTTTGTTTGTGTTTTTTTTTGGTGTTTGGTTTTGTTTTGTTGATTTATTTTTGTTGTTGTAATTTTTTTTGTTTTTAATGGGTTTGATTAGTTGTGGTGTTGTTGTAAGTGGTTTTGGTTTTTGGTTGTTATAAACCAAAATCTTTTTCGAAAAAAAAATTTTTTTATTATACTATGTTATATCATCAAATCAAAATATCAGGCAAACAAAAACTTTAAAAACATTTGAGGAATATTTTCCAAGAAAAATATTACTCCCGTCTTGTCCTAAGTTATATGATCCTGTTTCAATTTGAGAGAATCAAATAATGATTCGTTTTGTTTGCTTGCATTTATAATCTTTTATGTTTTTTACATATTTGAAAACGAAATAAAATAAAAACAATATATTATATATTTATAATAAGCTCACAATTAATTATAATTTAAAATAAAAATATTTTTTATTATAAAAAAATCATTTTTTACTATAAGAAAGAAAGAGAAAAAGAGAAAAGAGAAAAAACCAAATTTGTTTTTTTAAATTTCTCGAAATGTGGAAAAAATTATATTACATAATTGAAACGAAAAAAAAAAAAAAAAAAAAAAATATATGAGTGTATTCTTGTATTTACCTGCGTCCTTTGGGATTTTTTAATGATTTAAGAAAAATTTTTTTGTTAAGATGGATTTATTAAGAAAAAAAAGGGGGAAGAGGGGAGAAATTTGAGCAAGCAGAGAGAGGACTTTGTTTTTCATGAATATCTTCCCAAGTATAAACAAGTTCCATTTTCTAATATTTCATCTTCTTGTTGATAATTAAAATCTAACCATATTCATTGGGGAGAAGAAGCGAAAATTAGCTTTCAAGATTCTAACACAGAATCAATTTGAAACTAATTCATATAATTTCACATACTCTAATTTTTTAAATCTTCCAGCAAAATATTGGGATTTTTCAACTATTTCACTACCTCCTAATATGACTCCTTAAACCCCAACCAGCGGCTTCTTCCATTCCTGAATCTGTTTCTGATTGCCTTGTTTATAATACAGGAATACTCCATTCGTGGAAAACGGCCTTCTTCCTTTTGAAAATTTAACCTAAGTAGTCGAAATCTCAGTATCAAGATTGCCTCGAGAATCGTGGATATTTGGTTGGTGTGGGGGATCGGTTTTATCTTCATTTGGTATCACAGTTTGATGAATGCTTCTCTTCAAATTTGCAACTCTGGGAGGGGAGGAAAAAAATGGAGCTCCATTTCCATTTTTTGCAAAATAAATTTAGAAAAATATTAGTTGGCCCATTTTTCAAAAATACTTGGCTGTTGACTATTTTTGTGTAGTAATATTACTAGGCTTTATATAAGAAAATTGGACCAACACCCCCCACCCCCACGGCAAATAAAAAAAAAAAACCACAATTTATGGCTTAGGAACTTTTTTAAAAAATTTATTGACTAAACAAATTTTAAATTTTTGTGTGGTTATTATTTTCTTTTTTATAAAATATGGAAAAAAAAATTCTTTTTTTTGGCTTGATAATTATTTCATTACGGATAATAGCTAAATTTTAAAAATTAAATTTCTTTGATTTTTTTTTTTTTTTTGTAAAAAAGTGATATTCTTTTTTTTTAATGAACATAATAAAAAAAAAAAATTGTGTCACATTAAATTGAGACACACTAAAATAGATATGATCTTTTATATGCCTTTCTTCTTTATTGTTTTTTTTTTTGGGTTCCATATTAGGTTATATTCCACTGGATATTTGTATTTGAAATTGTGAACTTGAATGACAAATGAACTTGAATCTATTTGATTACAAATTTACCGCTAGATATAATAAAATTTTATACTCAATCTCAATGCACGCTCTAATTATGAATGATTATTCAGGAATTATCTGTTAAAGAAGAATGACCACAAAAAAATCACACATCGGGTGGTTTTGTATTTAATGAGATAATGGGTTGGTGGTGGCCTCCCTTTACAAGGCTTTGGATTTAATTCTTTCCTTTTCTTTGAGCTAGCTTTTTTTTTGTTTGAGGGGTGTGAGGTTTGAGTGTTTGAGTTAGGGTAAGAGAAGCTTAATTTCAAATGGTATAATAGCAGGGGCGCATCTCACCCGATCTGTCAAAATAGGACCCCCCACCCCCACCCATCCCCCTAATTCACCCCATGGTTTTATTCCATAGACAGAAGTCCATTTCAACCCGATGTGTTCAAATTTGGCCACGCACCAGATGTAAAGCATTGGACGCGTGAGATAGCCGCACGTTGGTGTGAGAGGATGGAGGATGAATGTTATTTTTTAATTTGTTTTTTTTTAAAAGGAATGACAAAAGTCCCAAAGTCCCCCCATATTGGTGGTTATCCTGAGCGTGTTTAATATTATTTAAAAAAGGTGTTGTAAAAAGTTGTTTAATTATTTTTAAGTGGTATAGTTTTTAAAGTGAGAGATGTTTTTAATGATGTTTTATAAGAAATACAAAAAACACAAGTCTACATCGATGATTATGAGTTTGTTGGCGTAACAAATATATTAAAAAAAATATTAATAAATAAAAACCTATTTGAAATTTATCCTGGGCTTCCTCTTATATTTATGGTTGATAGAATTTATAATTTTGATTTGAATTTTTTGATTAATAAGGACAAGATTTGATATACTAGGAAGCTTAGGAAAGGGGAAAAAAAAAAAGAAAAAAAGGAAAAAAAGGAAAAAAAAAAAAGAAAAAGAAAAAGGAAAAAGCTCATCATTTTTATTAATTTAAAAAAAAAAATATCGCCATTTCATTTTTGTGGGAATTTTCGTGAATGGGGGTGCTGCTACGCTCAAATATAAGACCATGAGGGTATGATACTTGTTTAGGAAAAAATTTTTTTTTTATATAATATTAATATTTTGTGGTAAACCCAAAAAATATTTAATACAGTTGGTAACCATTTTTAACTCAGGTAGAGTTAGAGTCAGTCACCCACTCACCATTATGTTATGGTGTCCGATTTGATGAAATTTGGGCATTTTTTTGTTTTAAATTTTTATTTTTTAAAATATATATTTTTTTTTAAAATAGTTAAGGTGTTAAATAATGTTTTTTTAAAGTATTAGTTAAAAAGAGTCTGAGGCTTTGCCTATTTTTTAATTAATGTGTTGGTTTTTTTTTTTTTATTAAGTTTTCACACAACGTGAAATTTGTTATAAATTATCTTAACCTAATATCATTAATAATCAATTAAATGGACAATTTCCATTTTTTCTTAAGAATGGCGGAAAACGAAAAGACAGAGAAAAGCCAAGGAAAAAGGACCCGAGAAATCGAGAGAGAAAATAAAGACAGGGAAAAAAAAAGACCCAGCAAAGAGAGAAATAAAATAAAATTTAATTAAAGTGGAATGATGATAATATGTTGTTGAGGTGTAACCTCGCTTTTTTTTTGTTTTTGTCATAAATGAATCATCTCCCCCCCCAAAGATTTTGAAAAAATAAAATAATATAATAATAAAAATTTTTATATTATATTTATCGTACACCTAACAATTTTTTTAACATCATTTTTTTTTTTAAGGACGTTGTGCTGGAAACGTAGTAAACTAAATAAAGTTCAGTTTGGAAAAAGGTAAAAAAAAAAATATTTATGGGAGCGAAAGCGAAAAAAAAAAAAAGAAAACAAAAGGGAGAAAGGGAGAGAAGAAAAAAGAAAAAAAAAAAAGATTAATATTTGACCAACACATTTGAATATTATAAAAAAGCCCTCACCCCATTGAAGATTGTGTGTGAAAAACAAATTTATTAAAATCGAAATACATTTTTTTTGTTTGTTTGTTATAATTTTATTTAACAACTTAATGGGATTTTTTCTAAGTTTTGTGCAAAATAATAAATAAGTTTTTCGTAAAAATTATAATTTATTATACATTTTTTTTTTTTAAATTACTCCTTCTTAAAAAGATATTGCTAGTTATAAATATTTTGTAGCTTGTTAAATATTCAAGTTTTTTTTTAACAGTTGTGATTAAATGAAAAATTAGATTTTTAAAAGTTTGATCGAGATTGAGGATTATGTTAGGATCCTGTTTTTTTTTCTAGATCTAGGGGGATGGGGGAGGATTTTTTTTGTACATTTTGTAAATGATTTTTAGGTTTAGTTGTGTATTTTTTTCATAAAAATAAAAAGTTTTTTAAAATTGTTTGATTTGTAATGTTAAAATTCAAAAATTTCTTTATTAATTCTTAGTGCAAACATCATAAATATATAAATGAGCATCGTGCTTTCATAAACAGATATCAGACATCCTAAAAAAACACCCTCCTCCCCTCCGATTGTTTTGGTAAATTACAATTCTCCATGTGCCCTTTTTTATTAAGTAAATAGTTTATTTACAAAATTTTTTTTTATTTAAAAAAATTTAATTTTATGTGAGATTCATAGGTGGGAAACTAATAGTTATTCCGTATTTTTAATAGTCCGTTTTATTTTTTTTTTTTTTTTTTTCGGGGGGGGGGGGGGGGGGGGGGGGGGGGGAGGGGGTGGGGGGGGAAGGGGGGGGGGGGGGGGGGGGGGGGGGGGGGGTGGGGGGTGGGGGGGGGGGGGGTAAGGGGGGGGGGGGAAGGGGGTGGGGGGGGGGGGGGGGGGGGGGGAGAAGGGGGGGGGGAAGGGGGGGGGGGGTGGGGGGGGGGGGAGGGGGGGGGGGGGGGGGGGGGGGGGGGGGGGGGGGGGGGGGGTGAGGGGGGGGGGGGGGGGGGAAGGGGGAAAGGGGAAGGGGGGGAAGGGGGGGGGGAGGGAAGGGGGGGGGGGGAAGGGGGGGGGGGGGGGGGGGGGGGGGGGTTGTGCGAATTGTTTTGGTGTTGTTTTGTGGTGGGGTTTGGTTTTTTCGGGGTGGGGGTGGTAGGGGGGGTGGTTTTTGTTTGTAATTGGTTTTTTGTTTTTAGTTTTGTGCATGTGTTTATGGTTTTTTGTTTTTTTTTTTTTTTTTTTTGGTTTTTTGTTGTTTGTAATTTTGTTTTTTTTTTGTATTTTGTTTTTTTTTCAAGGGTGTTGTTTTTTTTTTTTGTTTTTTCTTTTTTTTTTTATTTGTTATGTAATTGTTTTTTTTTAATTGTTTCTTGTTATTTTTTTTTGTTTTTTTTTTTTATGTTGTTTTTTTTAATGTGTTTTTTTTTAAATTGTTTTTGTTTTTTTTTTTTTTGTATTTTAATCATATCATGACGATAGACGATTTTTTTTTTCTCCACCAAATATATATGGACTTCTTTCTTTTCATGCAAAAATTAAGAGATAAAGGAGGATTAATAGATTAATAATTATTTTTCTTATTGTTTATATAATAATATAAAACTTATGTAAGTCAGTTGTTTTAAATATTATTTTTTTTTTAAGAACGGAGAATGAAAAATGAAACACAATTATTATCTAAATTAGCTTTTTCAAATGCACCCTGTTTTTTTTTTTTTAATTTTTTTTTTTTAAAGCACTTAGTGATTTTTATTTCTTATTTTCCAAAAGCTATAAAAACAAAAATTACTTTTTTTTAATATAATTGTTAGAATGATTATTTTTAGTATTTTTTTTGTTATTTTAGTTTTTGTTAGTGTTGGGGGGGATTATATGTTAGTGGGGGGGATTATATGTTAGGTTGAAATAAATAAAAAAACATTTATGATGAAAATATTTTTTTTTTTAAACCCAAAAAAAGATGATTTTTTTCATTATTTTTTTAAAGTTTTTTATAAAAAATTTTTTTTTATAAAAAAATAAAATCATATTATTAAATAATATGTATTATACCATGTTAATTTTTTTAAAAACTTATGTTTTTTTAATAATAAATAAAATATAAAACGATGGTTTTGCCGGAACTCCTTTGCAAATAATTTGTACAACATTAGTTATCTTGTGTTTGTAGTTGGTCTCTTAATAATTGAGCACCTTTTTTTGTTTGTTGTAAACATTTAATACAATTGTTTCTTTGATACTCTTGCCGTTTCGATATATATTATTTGTTAGATTTTTATTTTTAGGAGAGAGAAGAGACGAAATTTTATTTATATTCAAAAAATTTTGATTTTAACATTGAAGAAAGAGAGTGAAGAAGATTTGTTGAATGTGTGAAGATTGCTGAAGATACATTTTTTTTCATCTTCATATTACTATTTCTTAATGTGTGAAAAAATTTTGACCAAATTTTTCTTTGAAAATTAGTCAAATTTTTGTGACTTCAAAATATATAATAAGCGGGAAACAATATTGAGAAGGAAACAATTCTTGGGACTCTAAGGGAGTTATAAATACTTTAGTAGTAGTCAAGTAGTAAGTAATTCTTTCGTTTTACTTATTTGTTCTTTATTGCGCTTTCACAAAAGCTTATTTATTTAATTTTTTTTTTAAAGTTAAGTTTATTTTAAATTATTTTTATAGTTGTATTTTATAACTTCGATTGCAATTAAATTTAGTTCAATATATTTAAACAAAAAACACATTTAGATATAATAGAGAGAGATAGAATATTTTCGAAAAAAAAACAAACTCAAAAAAAAAAAATTTCGCAAAACTATACGAACAGATTATATAAATTAATTTTTTTTAATTATAAATACGATGATGATTTTGAAAAACTGTTTGAAATGGTTTTTGAAAAAAAAATAAATCATAAAAAATTAATCAAAAAAATTATTATGATTTAATTTGAACTCAAAAAAAAAGAAAACATAATAATTTTTTTAAAAGTGACATTAAAATAGTAGTCCCTCCGTTCCCAATATAAAATAACCTTTTCGATTGCACTCTGCATATTTATTTTATAGAAGGGAAAAAAATATATAAGGTTACTTTTCACCCTATTGCTTATTTAATATTTTTGTTTATGACAACTT